>JADRCD010233504.1:0-26328 GCA_019843815.1 Montemys delectorum | reverse complement strand
GTGGGAAAACAACCTGGCAAGAAGCCACGGTTAGGTTTTGAGGCAGGGTCTTAGGCGGTCATGTATCCCAGCCAGGTCTTCATCTCACTATAGAGCTGAGGATGACCTTGATCTCATGGATGCTTCCACCACCCAGGTTCTAGGATTATAGGCATGCATCGCCATGCTTGGCTTTTCCAGTTTAAGAGCTGGTATGGCTGTGTAGCAGGTATCTTAAATCTTAAGCTCTCTTTCCATCAGAACCAAGAAAATGGCAGTCAATTCTATTTCATAGTTGCATCACTGTTATGACTTGAAGAAGGACAACTGGCCAGGCACAGTGGTATGCATTTGTAACCCTAGCCCTTGGGGGACTGAGACAGTAGGACATACATGAGTTTTAAGATGGTCCTGGGCCGAACAGTGAAACCCAATCTGAAAGGTGAAATAAAGCAGAACCAACAATGACAATGATCAGCGCTAATCAGATGATTTTCTAAGTCTTAAATAAAAACGTGAGTAGAAGGAATACTGAATTTCCTTGACAGGATGACACTTAAAAAGAAATGATTAAATGAGATAACATTCTACTATATCTAAATTTTTGGCAAGCATCCATTTTAAAGAGTGTTGCACAGGCCAGTAGATTTCCAAAAGTCTGCATCCTGAAGGCAGAGTCGGTTGTTTTCATTGAGACTAGATGGGATGAAATTGAATTAGAGTAGCTTTCTACACTTTCATAAACATGGTTTTTGATTTACTCACTCATTGGTTTATTGCCCTGTTTAAAAATACAAATACTGATGTTTATTAGCAAAACTTTCATTTGGAATGGGATGGAAGATGGAGTGTTGTCATGTAGCTGAAGCTAGCCTTTATTTCCACGTCTACTTACCGCCACCTCTGTAATGTGTGCATGACTCCATCGGGCTAGAGAACCCACTTTTGGCATTGAGTTTTATAAAATGCTGCAGAAGCAATGGCTTGAGACTGATACAAAAGCTGGGGTGATAATACAGGCAGCAGTAAACTGCCTGCTGCGGGGCTTGAATATGGCCTGAGAACCTATGTAAAATTGAAAAAAAAAAAACAAAAAACTCACCAAATGGCTTAAAATGGTGAAGTGTTGGAATGTTGATTGTATTTTTTTTTCTTGTAACCATGTTAGCATTCCTAGTACTGTAGAAAATACCTTAATAGGACAACATAATCAGAGAGAGTTTGTTTGGTTCACAGTTTCAGAAATGTCTGCTCATAGTTTTTGCCTTCCTTGATTCTAGTCCTGAGGTGAGATAGAACTTCAACTTGATATAGTCCTGGCAGAGGCTACTTAGTACCTGGCAAACAGTAAGCAGACACATACACACACACACACACACACACACACACACACACACACACACACACACACAGAGAGAGAGAGAGAGAGAGAGAGAGAGACAGAGACAGAGACAGAGACAGAGACAGAGACAGAGAGACAGAGAGACAGACAGAAACAAAGACAGAGAGGGGAGAGAGAGACAGAGAGAGATTGAAAAACAGAGACACATACACAAAGAGGGAGAAGGAGAGAGACAAAGACAGAGATGCAGGGAAGGAGGGAGGGAAGGAACGATTCTCTTGAGGCAGGGGATTTCTCTTTTCTACTTTGATTGTGTCTAGGCCTACAGGATCCGGTATGGTTCCACCCACATTCAGCACACATCTCTGCCCTTACGAAGACAGTCCTATACATGTGCAGGTGTATTCTACTAATCTAGGTGATTTTCAGTCTAAACAACTTTAAAGTCATGGTTTACCACAAGCGTAGTGCTTCTTGCATTTGGATTCCACTGCAGTGCATTTCAGTTTTTGTCTCAGATAAGTTATTACTCAAGAGGTTGGTAGAATAAGGCACTGGAAACAAGTTTTAAAGAAAATTCTTTAGAACAAGGTACTTATTACATATGAACTTAATTTTTAATAGAAAAAATGTTTAATATGAAATCTTAGGAGCTAAGGTTTTCTGGTATTCAGCATTTATGTATCCTTAAGACATCCTGGGAAAGATACTGGAGGAATAAACAGAAAAAAATAGAGAGATGGATATGGGACACTGTAAGAGAGAATTGTTCTTGTTTGTTTAAACCCTTTAAGCCCATTTGTTTGTGCAACCATTTAAGCTTGAGTATAATGCCAGAAGACACACCTGTCCAAGCATGTAGAGCAGGAAAAAATGCAAAAAGCTCACTCTATCTCATTCTTTCTCCATTAATTTACCTGATCTCCTCAACTTAGTAAGTACACCATCATGCAGACACGTACATATTAAAACAAAATCATAGGGAGGAATATACCAATGTATACATTGAGAAAACAAAACAAAACAAAACAAAACTTGACCTCAAATTCCAGCCTCTGGTCACATTTGTTTTTTATAAGTCAATTGTGTAGGTGTTTCCTATAAATTAAAAAAAAAAAGACTTTCCTGAATGGAAGAGGGGCATTTATTACATTCAGTAGGTAATAAACGTAGAGACTGAAGAAGATCAGAAAGACAAGATTCACAAGACTCATCCGAGAGGTTGTATAAGAAGTAAATGCTGCTAGAAGAGAGGTCACTCTACCAGAAGACCTGCCTTCATGTCTTTCAGGATATTTCAAGGATGCACTGTTAGTCACTTCGTCATCTCCCATGCTAGGGTGGTGTCGGAACGCCGAAAGAATGATCCATGCTACACTTTTCCTTGGAAACTTTGAGAGAGGCTCCTGGGAAATGCAGCTGGCCTTTTGCCTCAAGTGTATTTTGCTCACTGGGTTGTTCTTAGATGTGATCTCCTGCATCTTGAGACAAACATTTACATTCAGTTAATAAGACAATTTTATTCTTTTTGGATTTCAGATCACAGCTATAGAATCCAATTTTGTCAGTGTACCTTGAATCTAGATATGACTGACCTTCTGCCTTGCTTTCATGCCTTCCCAGATATCTGCCAGTCAACTGTGTTTAAGGTGTTCTGTCCAGAGAAAGTACTCAAAAAGGGCTGCTCTGCTAATATTTAGTATGAGCTAACTGGCATGTATTTATTTACATGTTTTTATGATCATGTTTTCTTTCTGAACTCAAATAACCTTCTTTTCATCATTGCTTTCTCTGTTACATTCATATGTAAAGGTATACTGAAACTAAGGTAAGAGTGTACGCAGGACTGGACTGTAATCTGCCCCATTCTTTCAAGACCTCAGAGCCAAGGTCCAGAAGACAAGAGAGGCACAGGCTGGTGAAAAGTCAAGAGGGTGGCTTTTTTGTGAGGTCTTTCAGTGTTCTCGTAAGTGCAAGCACAGCTCTGCTCCTCTATGTAACCCCAACAAGTCCCTGGGACACTAAGCTAATTCTTGGAGAGAATCGCTTCTCTGGTCTGTCAGTGAGGTCTTATTTGAGGTTAAAAAAATGTTCATTTGTGTCTCCTCAGGAAAAGTCACATAACAAAGACATATTAGCTGTATCTGTCTTCTGTGTCCAGCACCCAGAAGGTAGAGGCAGAGGCACCTAGAGCAAGCTGGCTAACTAAAATAGATAGCAAGGGCAAGCCACAGGTTCACCCAAACCCCTGACTCAGCAAGTAAATTGGAGGGTGACTACAGAAGATACCCGATGTCAACTCCATGCCTCCACATGCCCATCCGTATGTTTGACAGCGCCCCGTGCACATACCCCACAATGCATACATTCATACTTATATTCATGTACAGTATACGCATGTACACATCCATACACATACAAATGTATTTACTTTTTCCTTTATGGGAATGATAACATGGCTTAATCACATAGGGAGTACTCTTAAGGTTTCAAGGGTGATGCCATGTTTATATTCATTTAAAAATGAAGTGGCTGAGAGGAGCATGTAGTTATGCTATTTGGGAAGGAAGGAGACTAAACTTATATAATCCAGCTGCCAATAGCTAGTCAGAACCTTTGTGGAGATAAAAATCAAATGAAGTCCTTTAAAATATAGTGCCAGTACTTTTTTGAAAAGCTTTATATGATTATATATGTATACACCTCTCACACCGGTATCGTGGAAGTAGAATAACTCTTTTCACCTTCTCTATGAAGAAATTGCTGGTTTCCTTTGCTTGCTCTGTTATGTTGCAGCTGTAGTTGAGCTTAGGAGGAAACTATCACTTGAAACCTTCACATTTTACCTCCTTGAACGAGTACATGTGAATATATTTTGAAATAGATTAAATGTTATACATGAACATGATCCAACATTAGTCCTGTTTTATATTTTTAAAAATGATGTATATAATTGTCATAAATTACTTCTACATATTTTTCTGACCATCTGTTATGGCTATCAAGAGGCTAAGAGCATGGAGATGGTAACAAGCAGTAATTCTGCTTTAATAAGATTTTAGTCTAATTATATGTGCTTAAAGTTTCAGATAGCATTTAGGGTCAAAAGCCAACTTTTTTATGTGCTTAGTTGAACTGAACTTTTGAACTTCTAAAATTTCTTTTCAGTGTTTGAAAGATTGTTCTAAAGAAGTAATTTGCTTGGCTTGGTCAAGAACTATTCATTTTTTTTACAGTGTAATCTTCTAAATCTGATTTTCATATACCTTTACATTCAGCTAGTGAGAAGTACAACCATAGTTAAACAAAAAAATGAATAAATTTTCTAAGGCAAAGAATGTATAATTTGAATTGTATTCTGCTTTCTAGATGACTTTATTTGTCTAAAAATAAGCTTATAAGATGATGTGAACTTTTAATATAAGAGTATAGTTTCTATTTAATAATCTTTTTATATTGAATTCCCTGTTACTCACAATATACCATGACTAATAACTTCTTATGAAAGTTTTATCAATCTCATTTATGGAAAAGAAAAAGAATTCATATGTTTAAGAATCAGCTGACTTTCCCCAGTAAGTTATTCACCTGAGATCTTTGATTTATTATTTAAATTCTTAAAAATTAATTATGCTTTTTGTGTAGCATACATGCATATGTGTGTATATGACGTAACAGCACATGCATGTGTGTACATATACACCTGGATGCCAATAGTCAACATTTGTCATCTTCCTGGATCACTTTTTATCTTTTTTTGTTTTTGTTTTCAGAGACAGGACTTCTCTCTGTACAGAGGGCTCATTGACTGGCTAACCAGCTGTCAATCAATCTTCAAAATCCGTTCCAATCAGGCCCTCTTAGCACTAAGGCTAGGATGTGTGCCATCTGGCTTTTAGATGGGGGCTGGGGACTAGAACTTAGGTCCTCATGCTTGTGTGGCAGGCACATTGTCACAGAACCATCTCCTGAACCCTAACTGAGAACTTTGGTCAAGTACATTATTTATCATGTGCCATAACTACTTAAAAATCTCAGCACCAAGAGAGTAAAATGTGTAACACAGAAACAGCTGGATTCCATTTGCATGATATTAATGACAAATTTAAGCACCAGTTTCTTTCTTGAACTGGAGTTAGGAGTAGAAAAGCCATGACTTAGACAAATTGTTTTCCAAGAGAAAGTGTGCAGCTGCATTTCCTGTTTCCCGTTCCCTCTCTAGCCCATATGAATCTTCGGGTTTCTTCCTCTAACTTAATTTTCTTGGGAAGAGACAAAATAGATGAAATATAAAAACTGGTTGTTGTAGAGTAGTGAAAGGGTGCTCGCTTAGCTTGTACAAGACCTTAGGGTGTGATGTTTAGGGCCACAAAAACAAAACAAAAACAAACAAACAAAAACAAACAAACCAAAAAAACCAAAAACAAAACCATAATACAACAAAAACCCTTAAGCCAGCCAAGTAGCATCAAAACACTGACAGATTTAAAGGACATTTAAAATTTTTCTGTGATTCTTAAATGTTGGAAAGATAGGTCTCTTGCATGCCAAAAGCTCTCTCTAAGAAAATTTAAAAGTTCAAAAGTTGGTTTGGAAATCCAACCTCCATTTCTTTGACCCACAACTTTAGGAAGAGTGACACTGCTTTGCCAATGTGACGGTCTGTTTAGTGTCTGACTTAAGGGAAGGAGGGCAGATCCTCCCAGACGCTCTTGTGCTCACATTACAGTAATAGCACACATCCTATATTCTGCAAACGCTGCACATGCGAAGTAGCGAAGAGTAAAAGCAGATAACATTTGAGCATTATTTTGAAAATAGCTTTTGCCCTCTTGAAGGTTTGTGGGAACACTCCCAAGCACCTTCGACTGTGTTTGAGAATTTTTGCTCCCGGCTGAACTTGTTGGCACACTACTCAGAGGCCAGAAAGCAACTACAGTGTCTTGCTTAAAAGACTGATGTCATGTCCATGTTTCTTCAAAGTGTAGCTTCTGAGAGCTGTGGGAGCCAAGGTCAGATAGAAGTATTTGCTGAAGGACACCTAAAAGCTTTAAACTATATGTATTATTTAAGCTGAAGATAGAAAATAATGTCAAATGATGGTTTAAGTTATTATATTATTATGAATGACTACATTCATTGTGTGAAAAATATTAGGAGAGAATCTCCTAAAACTAATTGCATATTTCTCTCTTCTCTGGGCATTTTATAGAAATTACAGGAAAAAAATTATTTTGGAAAAAACACTGAAATAACACCAACTACAGCAACACAACAAAAGCCTTATAGAAACAACAAAGGAGCAATAAGCTCATCAGTCATCAACCACAGATTTCTTCAGCACAATAAGTTAAGGGAGTTTCTAGAGAACAGCAACCCACACAAGATTAAAGAAGAAAGAAAGGAGAAAACTTTGGCCCCGGGCAGTAGATGTGTAAGTAAGCATAGATCTTCTGAAGTCCAAGGTCAGAATCAGCACGTAGGAGAAATGAATATGGGCCAGGGAGCAATCAGTGCAGTGATTCATTAAGCAGCTGCCTGGGAACTGCCTTTTTCTTTCTTTAGTAAATAAATAGTCTGACAGCAAGGATTTTACCTCTAGGCTCAATTTAGAGAGCTATTCCAGAAAGGTTTGTAACCAGCCCTGGGGCTGGGGCCTTGCTTTCAGAAATTGAAGCACAGTGGAATTAATGATAAATAGATTTGTACAATGGATATAGGGGGACAATTTCAGACACTCACACACACACACACACACACACACACACGCACACACACAAATACACATATATTACACACACACTTAAATTTGTCATATGCTATTGGGGGAAATGACAGTCTCCAGTTGGCTGGCTGCTAGTTTGTTATCCACATAGTCTATTCTGGTGACTGTCACTAATCACTTTCCATTAACCCCAAAGACCATGCAGAGATGTGACCCATTGAGGGGACAAAATCTATCTTGTCTTATGTTTGATGTTATCTATATCCGTCCTAGCATGAATGTATACAGACAAACCCCATAGGATCCAAATATACTAAATGACCAGATAGTTTGTAAAAATAGAAACAGATTTCATGCACTTTGGGTAGAATGAGCAAAGAAAACCTGTGGGGTATAGTCACAAGAGCTGGGGATAGGAGTCATGTTAATGACCTTAATGAAAACTCAGGTAAGACTCAAGCCTTTTCTATATACTTTTCTGTTGTTTGCCCCGTTTGTTTGTTTCCAGTTGTTCAAGATAGGGTTTCTTTGTGTAGCCCTGGGATGTCCTGAAACTCAATCTATAGATCAGGCTGGCTTGGAACTCATAGAGATCCACCTGCCTCAGTGCCTGACTATGCTCTGGTATGGAAGGAATTTTGGTTTTGTAAGTAGCAGAATGGGCCTAACCTCATGACCTTCAACCTCTGATTCTACTCTGTGAATAGACAATTTGATGTTTACTTAGAACCGGGCTGTTTATGGCTTTGTTAGTTTGTATGGATGATGCTTTATGAATATTTGGACGATCTAGTTCGTTGAATTTGGTCTACAAACTTCTGTTTTTCTGATTTTCAAAGATTTAGGACGAGAGATTGGAGATCTTTATTTTATAAGGTTATGGTGATCATAGAATTTTACAGCATGCTAAATGGAATCCAAGATGCTAATGACTATATCGCACATTATTTTATTATCACTAGGAAAGCAAAAAATAATGTTATCAATGGTACTGTGACTCGATTGCTTATTTTTATTAATTCTAATTGTTTACTTACTAAAATAACATTTCTTAGTTTATTTCTACATTAGGTTTCTATCATAGGCAAAATAAAAGCTGGTGAAAAACTGATATTTTAGTTTACACGTGTGTGTGTGTGTGTGTGTGTGTGTGTGTGTGTGTGTGTATGTGTGTGTGAGATGGAGGTATGTACACATGTTAATGAATTTGTATGCATATGTGACACAGTACTCATGTTGATGTCAAAGGACAACTTTGTGTGTCTATTCTTACCTTCCATCCTGTTTGAGGCAGGGTCTTTTCTGTACTACTGATGAACCAGATGAGCTGGCCATGAGCTCCTTGTCCTGGATCTGTGTCAGTTGGAATAGTGGAATTGTAAATGTATAATACTATGTTTGGCTTTTACATAGATTCTGGGGATTCAAACTCAGGCCTCATATTTGTGCAGTAAGAAGGGCTTTCCCCACACAATCATATCCTCAGGCTGAAGTTAGTTTATTGATATATCTTTAATGTCACCATCTGGCTGACATGTCTGAATCCCTTTTATGGTGCCCAAAGTGACTGTGCCTTTCTGCATGTTTTTCTGGGCTATGCCATGAATAATAATAATATGGCATTAAAAATGTTTTTAAAATTATTTATGCAACAGTTTTTCAAGTTGCAGATGCTTTACCTGCAGTTTTTAAAGAATTTTTTCATTTTAAAAAATATGAGAGTTTGTGTGTGTGTATATGAGAGAGAGAGAGAGAGAGAAAGAGAGAGAGAGAGAGAGAGAGAGAGAGAGAGAGAGAGAGAGAGAGAGAGAGAGACCATATGCCCTTGAGTATCTAAGGAGGCCAGAAACACAGAAACATCAGGTCTCCCTGGAGCTAGAGTTACAGTTGTCTGTGAACTACCTGAAGTGGATATGGAGAACCAAAGTTGGATCCTCTGCAAGAACAGTGAGCAATCTTTACCATCGAGCCTGTCCTCCTGTAACACTTCCAGCAAATTCTGATGCGGGTATGTTCTTGGTCTTTTCAGAAGACAAAGAGAAATCAGAATTGATCATTCCCCCTTGAGCAGTGATGCATGGTTTATTATTTATTAATGGAGCTATACAGAGGGACACGCTTCAACCTGTACCACTGGACCAACAACCAAAACAGAAGGCATAGATAGCAACTGAATCCACTCAATATCACGTTATACAACTGCACTGACTATATGCAGGGCACAAGAGATGTCAGAGAAGACTAGAAGTGAGAAACGAGCAGTGCGAACAGCACCTAGAAGTAATGATCCATGTGTGTGTGTTATCTACAAGCACTGTGATACTTAACCCTAAAAACAATGTTGTGTCCTCTGCAACTGGTATGTGCATAAAACTAACTTTTCCTAGTATGAAATTCTGTAGGTATTTTGTTAACTCCTTTTCTCGGGAAATTTTACAGCATACTGGTGGTAGTGTAATGATTTTTTTTTCACTTGCCAGCTGTCTACCGTAAATCATTTTTTTTCTCACTAGCTTATAACATGATCCCTATAATCCACTGGACATATTTTGAAGCATTTCCCTTGTCTACCAATGTTGTGTCATCCATAAGAAATAACCAGGCATCCTATGTTCCAGCCCAGCCTGACATTAAGACAGTATCTACACTCCTTTCCTGTCTCTTGATTTCAACGCAGCCAATAGTCTGGATCCAATCCATGTCTGTGTTTGCAGATTAGAGGTGTCTCTTCTCAGACTTGCCTTCCCCACCCAAGAAACATTGCTTTAACAAAGAGAGGAAAGTTGAGCCAAGAGCATTGTGATGTAATTGTCTTAAATTTGATTTAAAAAAAAATACTTAAATTGGCGATGTTTGTGGATTGTGAATCAAGATATATGTAGAATATGAAGGAAACTTTGGATGCATTTTCTTAAACTCTTTGTACACACTGGAAGAATATAATTGGTAGGAAAAGATACATTAAGAAAAAGTCAGATTTAGATCTTAGCTGTGTAAGATGTGAGCTACCTGTCTTTCTCATCACAGTGCTCCATGGTGTCCTCATATCTGTACCTTCTTGGCTCACATCTTTGTCCTGGGCGTAGTCACTGTTTCGCCTCCAGTTCCCTAGTGTCTCCTTCATCATCATGGATTAATTAGTTAAGTTAAATTCAGTGTAGACAGATTGTGGGATTTAGATATGTTTCTTTTTGGTGTGTGTGTGTGTGTGTGTGTGTGTGTGTGTGTGTGTGTGTGTGTTCACATGTGTGGAAGCCAGCGGATAAACTTGGGTGTTATTCTTTGCGCCCTGTCTACCTTTCCCTTTATGAACAGTCTCTTTCTGGCACTCCGTAAGTGAGCTAGGTTGGCTGGCTGTGAACCACAAGGACCTGCATAGCTCTTCATTCCTGTACTAGTATTTCACATCTGAGCTTCCAGCCCCTTTTGTATTGGTTCTAGGGATAAAACTCAGGTTCTTTTTTTTTTTTTTTCTTTTTTTCGAGACAGGGTTTCTCTGTATAGCCCTGGCTATCCTGGAACTCACTCTGTAGACCAGGCTGGCCTTGAACTCAGAAATCCTTTAGCTGGGCAGTGGTGGCATACGCTTTTAATCCCAAAACTCAGGTTCTTATATTTGTAAAGCAAGCCATTCACTGATGAAGCTATGGACACAGCTCTAGACAGTTCTTCCTTTAAAATGTTTTATATATATATTCCCCCCTAGGTTATGTCTGGCTTTCCAGAACATTTCCCTTCCAACTGCACATCATCTTCTCAAAAAAAAAAAAAAAAAGAATTTTTTTTAATAGCCCCCTGAGCACAATTAGTGCCACCTATATGCACATGGATGTAAGGCCATCCACTGAGTCATTGACAGTCTACCAACAGCCATTCCTGAAGGAAAAGACAATTAATTATTACTGACTATCAACTGCCAAGAGTTTCTCAGCTAGAGGTCATGGAGCCTTGTGAGCAACACTCCCATCCATACTGGACTTTAGACTGGGTAGATTTTGTACAAGTCTTGTATAGACAATCACAGCGCCTATGGGCTCAATGAGCATCTTAGGTTCTGAATACAGTATTTTACTTCTCTTTTCCACATTTGTGGGTTTTATATTATTTTTATCTCTTGTCCAGGATGTTCCCTAAGTGTTGGAGCAGTGGGCTACTGGATGGGTGATAAAGATGTCCCATGGTCATTTCTATATTCTCAGTCAATTGACTAGAAGGCACTTCCTTTAAAAAGAAGATAATTATAGGAACTTGAACTGATTATTATTCATTTTTTTCAATTCCTTTTTCAAATATAAGACTGGCAGAAAAGGGTTGAATACATATTTATTGAGAAAATTTGAAATGATATAATCTTGTTAGGACTTAATTGTGCATAATTTTCTAACATATAGTGAGTAATAAAAAAATATCTTTTCTGTTCAACATTTGATCAGGCCTCTCATAAATCAAACCTAAATTTGTCTATCCCTATAACCTCTGAACAAGAATAACTTTAGCAGTCTGTTTAACCTTATAATTAATGGCCAGCCATCCTGCTGATACTTTCTTGCATTTTCGGTAATGTAGCTTTTCATGCTCTCTCTCTTTTTATTAAAATCAGGACATATCTCCTTTTTGTCATGAGGGTTTCCTGAAGGCAGATTTTAACTGTTAACATCAATTCTGTCAGAAAAAAGTCATACAGGTTCATTTACATTAGTGATAATTCCCTAAATTTGGTGCAGAATAAATACCAAAATATTTAATTCTTTGCCTAGTATTATATTTCCTTGGTAATACTGGGCCAAATTGAGCTGTTATTTTTGACTTTTGTTTGTTTGTTTGCCATCCCAGGGCCTTGACAAGTTAAGCAGGCACTCTATCACTGGGCTAGCCTCTTAGCCTGAGAGTCACTGGCTTTTTTTTTTTCCTTTGTGTTTACTTTCATTTAGTTTGATTTTCTTTTTCAGGAAATATTTAAAGAACCAGATCTTGAATGTTTAGAGACTTTAATAATTTTTAAAGTAGCAGAAATCTTATTTGAGTAATTCTTATGCTATACGAACCTTGTAAACAGAGAACCCTACGTATTAGGATAAGAGGAGCGGTGAGTCATTGGTAAGGGAATTTTTACCACAGCTGTGGACCATTCCTTCTGATTTCCTTTTATTTTTCCTAAAATGCTTTTCTTTTATTTCTTTGAATTACTCTCATGTCCCCAAGTCTTCTCAGTAAGTGTCCCTTTTACTGAGGAGCCTTGTAATTCTGACCAGGACAGACTTCCCATGCTCATTCCTACCAGCTCCCTCCTCCTGGACACTTTCCTTCAGGAGTCACATCAAAACTGACTCACATTTATTCACTTACCCATCACGGCAACTATTTAGTTGGTATGTCTCCAAAAATTCCAAGAGCTATTTTCCCTTTTTAAAAATTAAATTTTAATTGTCACCTTGAAAAGCTTGTAAAAACCTTTTTTGGCACATCAACAAGTATCAAAGAAATAAATAATTAAGAACCTCAGGGCTAGTACAAGAGTGTACTCCGGAGGCATGAGACAGGAGGATCTCTGTGAATTCGAGGCCAGACTCGTCTACAAGACAGTTCAGGACAGCCAGAGTTACACAGAGAAACCCTGTCTCAACCAACCAAACCAAACCAAACCAAACCAAACCAAACCAAACCAAACCAACAAAAAACGCATAAAACCCACAGGACACTGCATAAGATTGTCCACATTCACATCCAGTATTTATGTTCTTCTTGTCAAACTACATTCTAACACTGATTGACTCTATAGCCAACACTATGACTGTCTTCTTCAGGGATGTAGTAGTTATTTGTTACTGTTGGTTCACTCTGTGGTGATTTTTCTATTTGCTAATTCAAATGCTTTATTTTAGCTTAATAGGTTTGAATAACAAGGCAAAAGGTAACTCTTAGAAATGTAAATACTGTAAATAATTTATGAATTAGAATTTTTCTTCCTTGTGTGCTCATCTTTGTTTTCATGAAGGATGATGTACCTTTTCAGCATTGAACATGGGGCTTTGATGAGTCACTAAGATTTCTATGTTCAGAAACAAACCAAATCTCCCAGGGAAATCATTCTCTGGTTTGCCTTGAAAGTGAGGAACAAATATCCTCCCTTTCCAATTTTTAGTATTCTGTCTAAACTCTACCCCGACAGATACTTGGCAGCCGCCAGGTATGCTCCTCCCCACGGCTATCTGGCAATGGACAGGTGGGCCTGGCCCCATAAAAGAAGCTGCTTGTCCCCTCCTCTCTCTCTCACTCCTGCTTCTCTCCCTTGCCCCTTTGTCCCCCTTTTCTCCCCATTCTCTTCCCCCCCTCTCTCCATGTGGTCATGACCGGCCCCTACTTCCCTACTCTCCTCTCTCTGCCTTTCTCTGCCTCTGCTACCCTCTTAACTTTCCTCCCCATGCCCTAAATAAACTCTATTCTATACTATACTGGTGTGTTATCTGGTCCCTCAGGGAGAAGGGATGCCTTGGCATGGGCCCACTGAGACACCCCCTTCCCCCACACCTCGCCAGAACATATTCTTATAGCTCTTTCTCTTTTTATGGCCACAACACCAATTGCAGAGATGTTCTTGTCAGGGATAGTTCATATAGACACAGTGAGAACGTTCGACCAAACAGACAGGTCTCTGTGCTCGTGGCAGTTATTCTGAAGGGATTTTAGGGTAAGGAATATGGTAATATCGGTTATATGCTTTTTTGGTGTGACTTGGAAAAGTTGAGATATGCTTGGACTTGTCCCAGGATTTGTGTGAGACCAAGGTGTGGAAAGGTGGTATAATCCTGACCTTCAGGCATCACGCACACTGCAAACGAGCTGTTTTTCAAATTGAGTTCATGTTAGGTCAGTCTTAGAGACAGGGTTCTGGAGTGAGCTCAGCCCCTCAGGCCAACACTAATACCACATTTAGGAGATTGTGCTGTGGCAGCTGAATCAACAGCTGGGATTCTAAAATCCCTAACTTGCACATAGGATTTATCTTTCTCACCCACAAAATTATGCTCCTATATTTACCATCTGTGTGTCACTTTTTATTTATGAAATTATAAAAAACATGATTTATAGGGAAAGTAAAGAAATGCTTTTGAAGACAATTTAAAAGCGTTAAGTCAGTGGCATCGAAATGCAGTTCATAAGACACGATCCATTAGTCAGAACAGCAGCTCATTAACAAAGAACTGGTAGTAGCCAGTAACTTTTGAAAGTTATTAGTAATTTGAAAAAGCATCAGCCTCAAAAAGGCTATCCTTCTTGCACATACTATCCAAAAGATTGGTACACTGGTGGACAATTGGCTCACCCAACTGCTCATTTGCCATGACTTTAACACTTTTCATATGCAATATGAAAACAAGTTAACCTTGGAGCATCTTTGCATGGCTTTACCCTTTGCCTCCTGTTCAGAGGACATTTGCTTTTGCTGGAGGGTTTTGGAAGAAAAAGGGGCTGCCAACATGTAGGTCACTTTGTTGGGATGTAGGAGTGTCTGAGAAGTGGGGAAACCTGATTCTCCAGGCAAGAATATGCAGGTGAGATGCAAATCTCCCACTGATGGCTCCCCTTGGTGCCATTATCCCTTCTAGCTGTAAATAACTGCCTCCCTGAGAAAGAGCTTGCAGGTATTGTGCTGCTATGTCTCCACAATACCAGTCTCAAAAGGAAGGGAGTAATCAAAGAAAATGTGTTCCCCAGACAGCCTGCCACTTCAGCCGGCAGGGAGGGTGCCAGTCTGGGTAAAAAAAAGGAACGCTTGACCTCTGCGTGCTTCTGTGGAGCAGTATGCAAGTTCTCATAAACTCGTCTCTCCTGAGCGATTAGACTTATTTTTAGGTCTCTGCAGTATGGTCCTCTTACGTTCACGGCTGATAGTATTTCATCTTGGCAAGAGCCTTTACAAAACGAACCTCTTGCAGATGAGAAAGGAACATCTTTTATGTCTACGTCTTTTCTAAAGACATATACGGTGGTTGAAGTTCAAGAGGGAGAAAAGGATTTGTTGAAAATTTGAACATCCATTCAAATAAGCTAATTGGTTTGAAGAAGAGAGGTATATAGCATCTGGCTGTAAATATTTAACTATTCTTCTCTTTGGATTTTGAATAAAACCTGATGTGAGTTTATACAAAAAGACATTTTCTTTCTTCCAAAACAACCTAGGTTATGAATCCGCTGTTATCTGAAGTTTGATAATCAGAGATGGTTTTGTTTGTTTTTCAAAAAAAAGATTCCCAGTGTCACACTAATCTCATAAATGCATGGTTCTAATTTAAAATAATTGTTCTGAAGGAAAAATAAGCAAGTCTGTCACCAGGAGGCTTTGAAGGAAAGGGCAGTCTTCCAAGCCAATTATAAACAAATTGACCCTCTTAAGATTTTTCCTCCTCTGTAAAAACTCAGGCTTTGCCAGTGAGCTTCAGGGCTTTTTTTTTTTTTTTTTCCTTGATAGAAAAGCATAATCTGAATGGACCACTCTCCTCAAGCCTCCAGATACAGACACGTAAATCAAAGTCCATACCTCACGAAGAATATTTGACGGAATATCCTGGGCATAGCTGATCTATGAGGAAGAAGGCAGTTAGGGAAATGAGTACATTAGAGGTGAGCCTGGGTGGACTTATGTTGACTTAGAAACAGCCAAGTACAGAGAAATCAATTGACATTTATTCAATGCTCTCTGATGCATGAAAACTTTTCCAAGACATTATATTTCTTCTTTGCCTTTCTTCCCTTCTCAAAAAGAGGTAATCGAATACACAATTAAAGTGTATATTTCACTTACAGTGAGACAGAACAGAATTTCAAAATATATGAAGCTTCTTTAGAAACAGATTTTTAATCTGATATATTTTACAAACATTGTTAACAAAAGTTCTTTTTTAAAATAAGACTGATTTAATAATCTTTTCCATAGGACAGAAAACATACTCATACTCACACACATAAAATACACACACAGACACACACAAATATACACACCTACCTATAGACTGATATATCTATCTATCTAGTGTTATTTTGGGCATTATGATACTTCACAGGTAAAGCCATAGGGTCATAAGAATTTAATAATAGCTGGGCAGAGGTGGTGCACACCTTTAATATCCCAGCACTTGGGAGGCAGAGGCAGGTGAATTTCTGAGTTCGGGGCCAGCCTGGTCTACAGAGTGAGTTCCAGGACAGCCAGGGATATACAGAGAAACCCTGTCTTGAAAAACAAACAAAAAAAAGAATTTAATAATAATAATAATAATAATAATAATAATAGTAATAGTAATAATAATAATAATATAAATCAAATTAGCTTGAGTGTTTACTTTTGCGAGAATTCAGCTTTTCAGAGACTATGATTTATCCCTCTCACACATATCAAAACTGAGACTCAGAGTCATTTTTGTGGTTGGTAGTGGTCCTGAGTCTGGCTGAGATATCCTAAGTCTCATTTCAAAAGGAGATGGAATAGGGATGGTGGGGGCAGATGGCAGGGAAGATGAATGCTTATTTAATACGTGTGGGTCAAACCAACAAAAGACTGTTTCATATTCCTGAATGAATGCTGAAGCCTTGACTTAATGCCCCTCCCCAACTGCCATCCCCACACTACATCCCTGCCCTTCTCTGTTCACCCCTGGGTTCCCTGAGTTTGCCTGTAACAGGAGCAGCAGATACTTCTGCTTAAGTACCGTCTGTCCTCATCTCCACACTTAATTCACTTTGCATCACCCCATCTCTGGTTTCTGTACTGCATATAAATTAAATATAAACAATTTCAACACTTTTGCATCCCGATTTTTATTTTTTTTTAAAAAAAATGTCCTTGGCCGTTGGGTATTGATGAGAACAGGAACTAGAAACATGTCAGGCAGTTTAGGAGCAGGGAACATGGCAATGGAATCTTGTCCTTGGCTCTGTTCAAGGAGTCTCAGAGGTGTTTGGAGGCATGGGTCCCTGTTCTAATTTCTTATTGTCTTTCTTCTTCTTCCCTATGCCTAGATTCCTGGATGCCTACAAGCTATCCAGGAGGGTATGACCAGGAGACAGGAGCTTCAGTGGAAGCCTTTATGCTATGTAGGACATAGATTGTTTCATGTTTCCTTATCTCTCACTTACAAATGCTTAATAAACTTTCAACATGTACATTCCCAGATGTCTTTAGTAGCCCAAGATGACTTCGAAGGCCATTGATTTGGGGGGACTCCCAGTGCGCCAAGCTATTACCCACTCGGAATCAGAAAATCTCTGTTCCTTTGAAGGATTCACACTTTCTCCAAAATCACTATGGTAGACTTGTTTCCATATGCTGTCCTGCCTTAGTGCTCATGATGTAGCTGCAGAATTTATCTCATCTTCTTGCTGACATATGGAAGGATTCAGGCAACTCCTTTATTTCAGTTGAAAGTCTTTCTCAAGAGCTTCGGTACAACAGCCTTTGGAATTTTCATAATCCCACTTGATAAGATCACTGATTTTTATACCAATATATAACAAAATTAAAAATCTGAGATAACGGATTTGCTTAACATTGTAGCCTTAATCAACTTATTGAAATAAATATGATTGAATTAGGGAGATTTCACAAGTAACACCTCATTATAAGAAACGGAAACCATGCAGCTGTAAAAGTTAAATAGGCAGTCTCCTCTACTGTCTATTCACAATAACTCTTTGTAAGAGTTTAAAAACAGAAGAGCATATATACGAACACACCCTCTCTCACAAGTGTGACCCACTTATTCACATAACTAGAAGGATAAAATGGGTTATTGTTTCTACTGTTTTCCCTCCAACCTTATCTTTCAAGTTAAAAATCTGTTCATAGAACATACTTATTTTTAGAATAATTATCTTATTCTTTTAAATTGCTAGTTTCAATTTATATAGGAAAGCTGTAATTATTGTGACTAGTTCCATATTCTCCTACATATTGATATACTTTGTAATTTATTTTCCTAACCATCAAGTGGAAAGCTTGTGTATTTATTTTTGTAAACACACAGGCAAATCTTTGGAGACTGTGTTTCCAGACATAAACACTGGGAAACTGTCTGACTGACATGAAGGGTCTACTAGGTTTTGCTCAACAAATCTACCAGTTTACTATGGTAAAACATATTGAAGAGTTTTATTTGTCTGTTCTATGGAAAGAATGCTCAATTAAAAAATTACTGAAGTAAAGTAAAATACCCATGAATGATTTAGCTCATGATTTAATTTAGTTCAACATTTTTATTGGATTATTTATATTATTTTTAGGACTATTTTATACATTGAGAACATTAAGTCACTGTTTATTGTCTAAAGACATTGTCTTCTTTTTGACATTGTAGCTTTTACTTTTTCTTTCTTTTTTTTTTAAGATTTATTTATTGTTATATGTAAGTACACTGTAGCTGTCTTCAGACACACCAGAAGAGGGCGTCAGAACTCATTACAGTTGGTTATAAGCTACCGTGTGGTTGCTGAGATTTGAACTCGGGACCTTCAGAAGAGCAGTCAGTGCTCTTAAACTCTGAGCCATCTCACCAGCCCCAGCTTTTACTTTTTCAATGATGTCTCTTATATCTTCGGAAGTTCTACAATTTGGTGAACCTCACAAATCAATTTGCAGAATTTTGCCAGTGTATGGACATTCTTGGAAAACAGACATACTTGCTTGATTGTTCTACAAAGACAGATTAGAATTTAATGACTATGGAGAAAGATCAGAATGCTGTAGGTCGAGAGCTTAATACAAATTATTTCTTGTATCTTGACCCTTTTGAGCTGCCAATGTCTCTGTATTAGCTTCTACAGAACCAAAATCTCAGAGAGCTTTTGAGGCCTTCGGCAGAAAGTTCTCACGGGTTGTCATCCTCCTGTCCTCCTAGGTGATGTCCCCACCACTGTTTTTGAGAAATGAGTTGATTTATATCTTTATTTGTTTTGTTTCTATGAAAACATCACACCGTCACTACTTTATTGTAGTATACTCCTTGAGGAAACCTAAATCTTTTCCCAGGCATGATCAATCATATTTGGTGGCAAAATCAACTATATTTTTCTTTCCTTAAACATGAGAACTTTGGTCTTTCATCAAAATGTGCCGTACTTAAGAAGAATTTGTTACCTACAAGTAATCTAAATACACATTTAGGTCTTTCATGTCTTCAGCTCTTTGAAGTATTCAGATTTTGTTAGGTTCAGTATGAAGAATAGATTTCAAAGCATTGTTGGTCAATACTTCTAAGCAATTATATATAAAATGTTGACTAAACTGTCATTTCTAAATTAATGTCCAAGTCCATTTTAATGAGACTCATTAACCAATAATATAAGCCCTTCGTTGAATCTCTTAATTGTACTGTTGTTCCACGCTTTCTACATTGGACCTCAATATTTCACTGTCCTGTTTCACTGAACACTTCCTTTTTTTTTTTTTTTACCAATTAGATACTTTTAGCTATGTCTTCTCTTAGATCTCAAATAATTAGAATGAGCTTTGGGATTTTGATAAGGATTGTATTTCATTTACAAAATAAATTAGAAATAATTGACACCTTGTTTTTCCTCATCTCAATATTTATTTAATATCTACTCATTCTTGAGTTTTGTCCAATATATTTCTTTTTAGTGTCTATCTCACATAGCATGAATATTCAATTTACTATTTTAACAATTACTTTCAATGTAGTTCATATTCATATATTCATTTTGATCAACTTTAAACTGTGCATGTCTTTATAAATCTTAAGATTTAATATTTCTTTTAAAACATTTTTTAGAAGTAGAAATATGTCACTGCTGACATTGTTATTTTGTTCTGACATTTTCTTTCTTTCTTTTCGATTTATTGTTAGATTTTTTTTTATTTGTTTGTGTTGATTTTGTTTGAGGTAAGGTCTTTCTATTAATCTAGGGATGGCTGGGAACACACTCCCCCATCTCCTCAAAGTGCTGAGATTATAACCACCTACTACCATATCTACTTTTCTTGTAAATATAGACATACACACACATTTCTATATCCCTAAGGTAAGCTTAGTGATAGTATTCTATACATTGCTTTATATGTGTGTGCCAATTTAGGGTGAAGATCTTATGAATTTACAATCCAGTGCTGCAGCAAGGAAAATAAAAATTCATAAACTATCTCATAAGTTTGAAGTATACTATTTTGCTTTTGTGTTGGATAAAATGATGAAGTAAATATTATCCTAAACATAGTTTTATAAATAGTTTTCTGCTCTATGCTATTGGAACACTCTTCCCTCAACTATTACTTTATATTGACAGATAGTAGTATTATTAGTTTGTATATGTTAGATGGAATAAGAATCAAAGGATAGTATCCAATCTAAATTGTTAATACCAACAAATTAAGAAAATATGTCCAGATTATTTCAGAAATAAATATGTATATTTTAGATTTTTATGACCTGTGAACTTGACATCATTAGAGATAAATAGCATTTTGCTGTGTGTGTGATTGATTGACACACACACGCAGAACACAGATGTAAGAAGTGCAACAACTTTGCTTGCCAAGTCAGCTCATTTTCCTGATTAACTTGGATACGTATTAATAGTAAAGTAAATTTTCTCATTAATATTTTATATAATTTATTTACTTACTCTTAATGAGATATTAGATTTATGGAAACTTCCCAAGGTGAAGTCAATATGCAATCTTATAATTATAACTGTGAACCTATCTAATTGGACTGTTAATAAGCTAAGTTAATGATTTCTATAACTTTTTTTCTCACCTGTTCTCTGAGAGAACTTATTTTTTAAAGTCTATATAGATAGAATTTACCTGAAAACTTGTGAGGCTGATCTTTGCTCACATTCCCAAATACAATGACGTCATTGATAGCTATAAATGCATTCCAAAATACATTTTTGCTAAATTAGAGAAATGAGTTAAATCGTCAGTTGAAGGTAGATTGATATTCCCTTTTAACTATGGATAAGTGAACATATCTTTAATATATATTAACATTCTTATATTGATTCTGCCTTTTCAAAATGAACAGAGTTCTTTTTTTTAAGCAACTTTAAAAGTAAAAGAACGTATTTTTACCTTCTGTGATAACCACAAACCATCCGCTTCCCCTAGCATCAACACACGTGTTTATTTCTAAAACTGAATCCAGTAAATTCATCTATCTTCCATTGACTGTATCACTGCTTACAGGATTTACATGAATTGATAATTGTCAAATCTATGACATATTTTTTAAAAGCTGTTACTTTCTGGGATTCTAGGCAAACCTTGCGTTTCATGAAAGGCAGGCAATGGATGATGGATGACACTTTTAAAGTGACATTGAGATTGGCAATGTGTCAAAATTCAGAGGTGTTTGGCAGGTGAGCTGTAAGGATGTGTGGGAGTACAGGAGTGAGGATGGTGAGCGTAAAGAGTGGTTCTTAATACCTTTGAGACTGAAACTCAAAGAACGAAAAGGAGTTGTATGAAATTCTTACCAGTTTGAGGGCACAGCTTTGGAAGAGTCATCGGTCAGTCACATTTTTATAAATACTTGGATTCAGACACTTTGCACGAATTAGCAAACTGAGCTTCTTTTGACCTGTGGACTGCAGTTTATACTTGGAGTATGCATGCCCTGTTTAACTAGTGATGTAAATCCTTTATCTCCTTATTTGAAGTCATCGTCATCATCTTAGCCACATTCCAAATCTACTCATCTGACTTTATGCATTGATGTATAGAAACAGCCTTCAATTTATAACTAAAGACAGAAATAAGAAAGCTACCCTAACCATTTGTTTGTTCCTCAGGGTGTATAACCACTCATTTGGTTGAGAACTTTAACCATGACAAATCTCTCTGCTCACATCCCCACTGACATTGTATGTCAGAAACTTACCATCCCTCTTCTGAACTAGCTTTTCTCTTCTTCCATTTCCCAAATTTCTGTAACTTATTTTTATTCTTCATATTTCCAATATTCTTGAAAAGAATGCAAATTATATTGGCAAATTTTGTATAGAATAATTGAAACAACATCTAATTGTCTTTTGTTATGTTCACAGATGCTCCAGGAGAATGTCAAAGGTTGACAACATTGACTCAACTTACCTATGGACAATACTCTACTCTCCAAAGGAGTGCTGCAGCTGTAAATACCATGTACTACTGAGGCAGACTGTTGGCAACACTTGGACCATAGTTGCCTTGGAAACAATATCAAGAACAACCTAAAGGCTTCATTCCAAATAAATTTAATCTATTCAGCTATTTCATTTTTGAGGGAAATGGATTTGGAGTTGGTATAGAGAAATTGATATCATCCCATGTGGCTTCAATATGTATGAAAATTAAATTAACTACCGGGAAGTGGTGTTTCCCTTATCATGACCCGGGAATCAATGGGAGAGACAGCATATATATTAAACAAAACTATTTAAACACATGATCAAAGAGAAATAATATAAGAGATAAAATGTCATATTGTCAGTTTCCTTGATCATTCAGTTGCTGATTTTCCTCTATTTGTGTATCTGTTTATTTGAAGGGAAAACATTACTAGGCAATGAAAGCAATTATAGTGTTGGGAATAAAAGTTAAAATAATTTTAGTAAGTGCTAGGTGAGAATTATAGTTTTATTAAAACATTGTTCGATGTTAACTACTTGAAGAGTAACACAGCTTTTGAAGTTTGTTTCCTACAGAGAGCTAGTTACATATTTTTGTGACACTGAATAATAAAATTTAATGAGTCTTCCCAGGACAGTAGCACACTGCTTTTTTTTTTTTTCTATCACTCAACTTCAGTTTATTTGAAATTGAACATCTTGACATTAGTGCAGGAAAGACTTTTGTCTGCAGGCATTACTAGTTGTGTTATTACAATGGGAGGTATATTCTTAGCCAGATGTGAAGCAAAGATAACTGTGCCCTGTCCTCAACCTTTACCTCTCCTACTCATGACTGCAAATTAGTCTCTCGAAAGAAAAATGTCAGGAAAATGGCATTAGGCTTCTTTGCACAATCAAGACTGGATATAACACTGAACACTGGAAGTAAATAGGCAGTGAGGAATTTGTTGTATCCCCTCTCCCACCAAAGTCATCTAGGAAATAAGTCTAGTGTTCTCCCACTTTCTTATGCCAATGCCTAATCATGAAGCATGTCTCCTACATTGTCTAGACTGTATCGATAACTGATGTAAATGTATAATCACTCAGTCACATGAGAAAGATCATTTCATTTTTGTCCTAAGCTTGGCGTTCAGGGACAGCGCTATTGTATAGAATGTGTAAGCCGTGGATTCAACTCTTAGTTTCCAAACAAACCAAAGGAAAAGTATAGTTTGTTACCTGTAAATAAAAATGTCATGTTCTAAATCAAAATCGAAGGTTAAAGACTATGTCGTCATAGAATTTTGCATGAAATGGGGAAGTCTTTGAAGAGGAAAGTCTGCAAAGATCCCATGAGATATATTAGTTAGGCTGATCTTAGCATGAATTGAACAAAGGACCACCTGAACACTCACAGAAAGGGCAGAGCACCCAAAGAAGTCGGGGGCAGTTTGGGAAGTGCTAATGCATCAGGCGTGGTAGAAAAGAAAGAAGCAGAACAGAATAGTTTTTCATTTCGAAAGTAGTCTCAAGATTAAGTAGAACATAGCAATTTAAACCATATGGTGCTCTTCAGTTTTCAAATGTTAGTCTACCCTTGTGTTCTCTATGCATGAAAAACAATCCCACTTATTACAAAGGATTTTCAAATTAAGAATGATACCTAGGTATCATAAGTCATGGAATCTGTCTTAAGTAAAGACCAAGGCATTATCTACATGAGAAGTATCTTCAGTTGCATTGACGAGTACCCTGAAATGGTACATGGAGTTCTATTAGGATCATAGGACAAAAATTTCCAGTTAATAGTGTCCAAATATGGAAATCAATGCTTCCTGTTGTTTCTCTTAAATGGTATGTACTTAATCTCCCATTGGGGATTTATCAGAGAAGATTGCATTTTATATCAGACTGTGCATCTTTTTACCTTCCCTAAAGGAACTGGCAAGCATAGAGTATTTGACTTACTGCACAATTTTTAAAGTCATCACTTGGAACAGCAGATCTTCACTCAGAGATGTTAAGAAGCCTATCAGTAACTAATGGACTACAGTGGCGATTAAATCAATCAGCGACTTGCAGGATGCTATTGTAAGTCAATATGTAAGGTTCATCAGTGCAGTGTTGAAAGCAGCAGAAATTGACTTACAGGCGCAGGTGCACTTCAGCATTACGCTATCAGCTCCATTTGTCAATATGGAGAAATGAAAGCTAAGAAACATTAATTGGCATTGCCAAGACTACAAAACACTGGGGTGACAGAACCAGTCAAGGACCCTATGCTGTCTCATCCCCAAAACTCTTCCCAGAGTCCTGTATAATATTGCCTCTAGCTCAAAACTCCCTGTGTGGTGGGTAGCAGGCTCAATCCAATGCATTCTATTGTGACTCTTAGATAATGAATGGCTGGGGATGCCGTCTCCGATCTTTCTAAGATGTTAAGCTGTTTCTCCGTGAGTTCTCAGCCATGAATCTCTGTCCTGTACTTGCCTATATTTCTCGCCCCATTGACTTCACGGTGAGATGGAATACGGGAAAGATGTAAAGCCTCTGCCCCTTTTTCCATTAGTGACAATATTTTTCCAGTTCACTTACAGATTTAAGCATAGGCTCTTTGTTAGCCAATTCATCTAACACTTCACTCACACAGAGCCCCAGACACACAAATGCCTCCTAAATCTTCACCTTCTTATTCTATTAGCTTCAGAGAAAAAAGAATGTGATATTTTGCTGGTATATCTTTTTGTCATGGAAGACATCTAAGTTCTGAAAAACACATGGATACAATAGGCTACCAAGGATTATAGGTTAAACCCTACACTACTCATAAATGAGTAACTACTATTTAACTCCATTTCTCATGAACTTATATTTTATAAAACCTTTGTGATATGGAGTAATATTTTGAAAAATGTGAATAATGACATGGAAGAGTTCCAGTCAATAGCCTAATACGATAGATTTAATTTTCCTACCCCATCTGAAAGGCAATTGAAAATTGGAGGTTATTATTATTTTTTTTTTTGTAATGCTAGTACAAGTACAACATTCTTGATATAATGTATCTTGATATTTTTTTTTAAAAAAAGTGTATGGCAGGGCACAAAGGAAAGAAACTACACTAGCAGGTCTGGTTACTCTCAAAGCAAATGTCCCTGCCTTATTAGTTACCAGACAACTTAGAGTTGTCACAGATAGCTGAGTTAGGTATTCACACTAAATATAGTGAGAGAATCCTGGAAGATATATTCCTACTGGGTGTGAATTTTAAAAACATTTGTGTGATTTATCACAATATGTTTTTTCATTTAAATATGTGTGATGAATTCAGATTCCAGTTAAAATTTTAGACCAGTCTAGAAGCATTTATTTTCAAGCCTTTTTCCACTTCTTTAAACCATACAACTTAAAATCAGAGTTAGCATGGAGCATTCCCTATAGTTTCATCTCATTCATGTTATTTAGTTAATAGACTTCTACAGCATGCATGAAGTTGATTAAGTTTTTCAGAATCTACCCTTGTGATTATTAATGCCCTTGGGCTGATCTTATTCGAGAAAACCTGGCATGTCCATATGCATATGTTAAAAGAAGCAGCCTGAAATATAAAGGTCTTTTTCCCCTCTATTGATTGATGGACAATTTTTGAAGAATGCGGTTTATCAAGCAGCCTTTCCTCTCTACTTCTAGAAATCCCTGTTTCAGATGAGTGTAATTTCCTGTGTAAGATGGCATCTAGGACATGAGATACCCTTGTCTTTTGACAGTAGAGGACATTTGCATGAGCTGTACTGTTATCCTTGACAGTAATGAAACTGTCAAGTGTGATATGTCTGTAAGAATCTTTGTGCAAGTGAGCAACAACAGATATATTTTCTTAACCAGCAGAACAAACAAATGGCTAGAGTTAGGTGTATTGTGTACTGGTGAAAGATGCAAAGGATGGTACCATTTTGAAGAAACACAATTATAAGGAATTAGGGGGATTTGCTTTTTCAATGATGTATAGGATAGAATGAAAGCCATTTGCAAAATGACCCACAAAAATCAAAGTGATTCTAATAGCAAATACTAGGTAAACACAAACTACTATTCCATACCAATAGGGGGCGTAAGGATAGACACAGGAACTGTAATAAAAGTTAGATTAAAAAAGTAAAAAAAAAAAAATTTATAT
>JADRCD010233502.1:0-16451 GCA_019843815.1 Montemys delectorum | reverse complement strand
GTTTCTCTGTGTAGTCCCAGCTGTCTTAGAACTCGCTCTGTAGACCAGGCTGGCCTCGGACTTAGAGATCCACCTGCCTCTGCTTCCCAAAAGCTGGGGTTGAAGGTGTGTGCCACTGCCAGACTGCAGCAAGAACTTGAGAATGCAGCCTGCTTCTATCTTGAGCTTGAAAGCTATCTTAGAATATAAAGATAAAAAGATTCAATTCTGTTTCTCAAGGATTGGGCTATGCCCCACCTGTCTCCTTAACTACAAATGGCTCTGTACTGCTTCCAGATAATGCCAACCATGCCTTTGTTCCAAAAGGTTACTATGATTATGGCCACCTGTTATTATGACCAGGCGGTGTTAAGACTACTTTGTTACGCGCACCTTGCAACTATGCCTTTGTTTCAGAAGATTACTATGACCAACTTGTTATGTTTATGTTCTGCCTTTGTGATCCCACATATTTGCCTGTCAAATCCCCCTATTTGGACCCCCCTCCACCTACTCCTGAACTGTAAAAACCTTTATCTTCCCCCATGTCCAGTGCTGATCTCTTGAACCCTCCTTTAGGGAGAGAACCCCCACGTACACAATTTTTTAAAAAAAAGTTTGCTTTAATTAATCTGGCCACGATTTGGGTTGGTGATCTGCTTCTGTGTGATTAACAAACACTCTTAACCACGGAGCCATCTCTCCAGCTCCTGAAACCCTTATGTGTAAGGATGCCACCTACCTGATTTCTCTTCACTGACCCTCTAGGGCCACAGATGTGTCCCCTCGTGTGAGATAGTAGCAACTGCCATCGATGTACGGAACCTTCCTCCCCTTCCTTCTCACAGCGGCTGTATGCAGATCCAGAGTCAGTGTTGGCTGCCAGGCCTGTGGTGGCAGCTGTGCTCGTGCCTGTCACTCATTACCTAATTAAATAGCGCATACCAATTGAAGCAGAAGGATAAAAGCCAGTTTGCATCTCTATGAAGACAGAAGAAGCTCAGAAGGTGAGTAACTAAGAGGAGACACTGGGAACCAGGGGGGTGGATGGGTGGAGGGGGAGCTGTGACTCTCTGGATTAATCTGCTGGAGGAATCCACTGTCAGCTGGATCAATGGAAGCAGATGCTTAGGCTGAGGTGGTGACTCAGGACCCGCCATCGTAGCTACAGGGGTGGGTGGCTGAGGGGCAGAGACAGGAGGATTACAAATTCAATGCCACTTAATAAAAAAAGCTGCAGATACAGCTCAGCGGTAGAATGTTTGCCTGGCAGGCGAGAGGCCAGTCCCACCACTGTAAAACAAACAAACAAACAAACAAACAAACTCCAAATGCTAAAGAATGGTGTCTTAGTTAGGGTTTTACTGCTGTGAGCAGACACCACGACCAAAACAACTCATATAAGGACAACATTTTTTTTTATTCTTTCTTTATTTATTATAAGTACACTGTAGCTGTCTTCAGACCACCAGAAGAGGGCGTCAGATTTCATTATGGGTGGTTGTGAGCCACCATGTGGTTGCTGGGATCCGAACTCAGGACCTTCAGAAGAGCAGTTGGTGCTCTTAACCACTGAGCCATCTCTCCAGCCCCATTTTTTTAAATTAGATTCTTGCCTGAGCTTACTTACTTACTTACTTACTTACTTACTTTATTTATTTATTTATTTATTTATAAGGACAACATTTAATTGGGGCTGGCTTACAGGTTCAGAGGTTCAGTCCATGATCATCAAGCAAGGCAGGAACATGGCAGCATCCAGGCAGACACGGTGCAGGAGGAGCTGAGAGTTCTGCATCTCCATCTGAAGGCTGCTAGCAGAATACTGACTTCCAGGCAGCTAGGATGAGGGTCTTCAAGCCCACACCCACTGTGACACACATACTCCAACAAGGCCACACCTCACACCTTCTAATCCTGCCACTCCCTGAGCTGAGCATGTACAAACCATCACAAATGTTCTTTATACCAGGGCAAAGAAGACTTATGGAGTGTATAGTGTGCCAGAATATGGCACTGGAGATTTAAGTTTTCTTTATCTAGTTTTTTGGAGACAGAGTCTCATTCTATAACTCATGCTGTCCTCAGATTCACAATCATCCTCCTGCCTCAGCCTTCCAAATTCTGGGGTTACAGCTCGTGGCTTAAAATTTGTAGTACTTGGGTATGGTAGTACACTCCTTTATCCTAGCACTTGGGAGGTGGAGGCAGGTGGATCTGTGTGAGTTCCAGGCCAGCCTGGTCTATAAAGCTTTATGGATAGCCAGGGCTGCACAGGGAACCTTGTCTTTTTTTGTTCTGTTTTGTTTTGTTTTTGTTTTTTTTCGAGACAGGGTTTCTCTGTGTAGCCCTGGCTGTCCTGGAACTCACTCTGTAGACCATGTTGGCCTCAAACCCAGAAATCTGCCTGCCTCTGCCTCCCAAGTGCTGGGATTAAAGGTGTGCGCCACCATTGCCCGGCGGGAACCTTGTCTTGAAAGAAAAAAGCAACAAATAAACTTATTACCATGATTAGAGAAAACATGATATTTCACTTTAACTAAATGATGCTTTACCAACTGCTGCATGTGCTGTCATAAGCTGTGGAAAGCCTGGGAGAACCTCTCACGGTGCAGAGTGGTTTCTTATTTGCATATTTATATTTACATATCATTTCCATTAAATTCTTTTATATTTCCTCTGTGGGCTTTTAGCAAGCAATCCTTTCCCTTCTTCAGCATATAATAAGCTTTTCAGTGGAAACTGTGTAAGTCTGACATCATGCATGTATAATATACTTCTTACTAGTGAGTGTGTGTGCTGTGTGTGTATGAGTTCAGGTGGGTGTGTACAAACTTCACATGCTGAGCCATCTGGTTTTCCCTGAAATTATGATATTTACTGAGGGCATGGGTTTGTGTGTTTGTGTGTGCAGATGCACACACACTGAAGCCGGAGGAGGATATTGAGTAGTGTGGTGGTTTAACTAAGAGTCACCACCATAGGTTCATATGTTTGAATGTTTAGTCATCAAGGAGTGGCATTACTTGAAAAGGATTAGGAGGTGTGGCCTTGTTGGAGTAGATGTGGCCTTGTTGGAGGAAATGTGTCACTGGGGGTAGGCTTTGGGGTATCAAATGCTCAAGCCAGGTCCAATCTCTCTCTCTCTCTCTCTCTCTCTCTCTCTCTCTCTCTCTCTCTCTCTTTCCTTTCTCTCTCTCTGCCTATCAGGATGTAGTTCCTAGCTACCACTCCAGCATCTGCCTGAATACCTCTGTACTTCCTGACATGATGATCAGGGACAGACTAACCCTCTGAAAAATGGAAGCCAGCCCCCAGTTAAATGTTTTTATTAGAGCTACCTTGGTCATGGTGTCTTTTCACAGCGGTGAAGCAGTGACAAAGGCAGGTGTCCTGCTCTCTCATGCTCTCCCTTTTCCCTTGATACAGGCTCTGTCACTGACCCTGAAGCTAGATTGGTACTGCATCTCCCCCAAGTCTCCTGGCTCCATCTCCATAGCTTTAGGGTTACTCCATCAAGCCTGGCTTTTACATTACTTCTGAGAATTTGAACTCTGGTCCCCATGGTTGTGCAACATGAACCCTTACTGGCTGAGCCATCTTGCCAGCCCTTGAGATTATACTTTAAATGGTCTAGGGAAGATTATTGCTTAAAGAGCTTCCGTAGTAGGTTTTTGTTTGTTTGAAGCAGCACTTCATGTAGCCTAGGCTATCCTCTAACTTGCTATGCAGCTTAAGATAACCTTGAATACCTGATCTTCCTGCGTCTTTTTCTCCAGTTCTGGGATAGCAGGTGTGCCCTACCACACGTGGCTTTTACTTAATGGCAGACAGTGACAGGCAGGTGCTGCCTGGGGGAACGTGCAGCTTCTCAAAGGGGAAGGCATACTTTTACTTTTTACTGAGTATAAAAACCTAGCGGATGGCAGAACACTTGCCATGTGACAGGGCTTCTTTGTCACAGCGAAAGCAGAAGCTAGGGGACTGGAGAGATGGCCCAGCCAGTTAAGAGTACTAGCTGCTCGCCAGACAGTGGTGGCGCACACCTTTAATCCCAGCACTTGGGAGGCAGAGGCAGGCGGATTTCTGAGTTCGAGGCCAGCCTGGTCTACAGAGTGAGTTTCAGGACAGCCAGGGCTACACGGAGAAACCCTGTCTCAGAAAAAAAAAAAAAAAAAAAAGAGTACTAGCTGTTCTTCCAGAGGATCTGGGTTCAATTCCCATCACCCACATGGCAGTTCACAACTGTCTGTAACTTCAGTTCTGACACCCCTACATCGGTACCTATAAAGTTAAATAAATTTTAAAAAGTGGAAGCTATTGGAGAAGTGAACCAGTCACTGGGTTCACTTATCCTGGCTCTTCTCCTGGCTCTTGCTGTTTTAGGGAATCACTACCCCATGGAGGAGTCCATTTGTCCCCACCAACCTAACTCTATCACTGAGGCCACATGAAGATTGTCAGCTGCCATAGGACTTAGAAATGGGCGAGAGTTGAGGGAAGGTTTTCTCTTCAGCCAGGATGTAGTCTTCAGTTCCCATGGTGGAGTGGACTTTTGAGATAGGGTCTCACTGTAGCCCAGGCTAGACTATGACACACCATGTAGCTGACATTTGCCTTGAACTTGAGACCCTCTTACCTCAGCCTCCTGATTTCTGAGATTGTAGATATGAGCTAACATGTCTGGGTTTAAGACACACACACATACACACACACACACACACACACACACACACACACACACACGCACATGTGCACGCACGTGGATCCCAGGCCTTACACAACCTAGGCAAGCGCCCTGCTCCTGAGCAGTACCCACAGTCAGGATGAGCTAGAGCACTATAGCATAAGTTTTTTCCCAGTTCTGGGTGAGAATTCTGTTCCAGAAGCTGACAGATCTGTCCCCATATCTTGGCTTACCCATTCTGACCTGGCTGCAGTGGAGGGGACTGAGAGATGGGGGTTTTTCCCCCAGGGCTCTGTCTGTGGCTTCCATAGAGCCACCCTCTTAGGGAATTCTGGTGTGGACTGGCACGTAGGGAGGGAGGGAAGGAAATCAGGGCAAACAAATTCATAAAGTGTTTGCTTGTGGAGCACAAGGTCCTGGGCAAACTGGCCCTTAGCTTTGTGATGCTATTGCTGTATGGGGTATAGCAGGGTAGGCTGGCAGTGGGAGTGGGAAGGTGTGCTGGTGGTGTGTAGCTCATTTCCCATTGAGCCTTTTTATTTTCTATACTGTACACTGTCGGGATCTGTGTCTATTTATGAAAGACTCACCTTTGGACTTAGCAACTGTTTGTTTGCATTGATAGTTTAGCTTGTTATTTTATATATGATTTGAATAGACAAGGGGTGATGGGACACTCCTTTAATCCTCTACACTTGGGAGGCAGAGGCAAGTGGATCTCTGAGTTTGAGGCCAGCCTGGTCTACAGAGTGAGTTCCAGGATCGTCAAGAGAAAGATAGAGAAACCCTGTGTCGAAAAAGCAAAAAATAAAAAATAAAAAATAAAAAAATTAATTGAGGAGTTGGAGAGATGGCACAGTGGTTAAGAGCACTGACTGTACTTCCAGAGGTCCTGAGTTCAAATCCCAGCAACCTCGTGGTGGCTCACAACCATCTGTAATGGGATCTGATGCCCTCTTCTGGTGTGTCTGAAGACAGCTACAGTGCACTCATATATACATTTTAAAATAAATCCGTAAAAAGTAAATAAATGAATTGAACGCTGTTCTTCTCTAAGTCTATTTTAAAACTTTTAAATTTGTTGTTGTTATTTAAAGATGTATTTATTTATTTATCCTGGAACTTGTTTGTAGACTGGCCTGGTCTTGAATTCAGAACTCCACCTGCCTCTGCCTCCCGAGTGCTGAGATCAAAGGCGTATTCGACCACACCTGGCCCTTAAAGATTTATTTTATTCTAAATGGTGTTTGTGTGTGTGTGTGTGCCTGTGCACACACACATGTGTGCATAGGTGTATATGTGCCTCTGTGTGTATACAAGTGCCTGTGTGTGTGTGTGTGCCTCCGTGTGTGTGCCTCCGTGTGTGTGTGTGTGTGTGTGTGTGTGCCTCTGTGTGTGTATGTGTGTGTGTGCCTGTGTATGTGTGCCTCTGTGTGTGTGTGTGTGTGTGTGTGTGTGTGTGTGTGTGTGTGTAATGTTGAAGTTTGGTCTGCTGCTGTGTATTACAATGCTAATACTGGCTCCAAGTATTACTAGTCTGGAATACTGGTCTGGTTGCCTCAGGGATGAGGAAACCCTCATGTACACCAAGTGACGCTAGTAACCTTGCTCCTTAATTTAAAACTATTGGTTGAATAAAGATGCCTACAGCCTATAGCTGGGCAGAAGAAAAGTAGGCGGGGCTTCAGTTGCCAGGCTTGGGGTCTGAGTGGGAACACAAGGAGGGAATAGAGAGAAAGACTCCATGGATAAAAGATCGTGAGAACTGGACACAAGGGCCGGCCAGTCAGAACGTGGCAAGTGATATCTCAGGGTTATTGAGGGAAGTAGATAAACTAGCTTAGAGGGTTGATATCTGCCCAGCTCTGGTGCTTAAGGCTTATTATAAATAGAAAGGTTTTGAGTCTTTTATTTGGGAACTATATAATCAAAGGCAGGGTAGAATTCCCTGGTTAATTTTAACTACAGCAGTGGCCAGAAGAGGGCATCAGCTTCCTGGGAGCTGGAGTTACAGGCTGTTAGGAACTGTTTAGCCTTTGGATGGGGACTGAACTCCGGTCCTTTGAAGAGCTCTTAATCATCAAGCCACCTTTCCAGCCCCTAGTTGTTTTTTAAACTAACAAGTTTAGACACAGAAGAACAACCAAACAAAAGACAAACCCCAGTTCTATGGGGCAACTTGACTTGTCAGGTTTTACAGAGAAAAGAGGAAAGCTTGATGTTTTAAGAGCACATCCTGCTGGGCAGTAGTGGCGCACGCCTTTAGTCTCAGCACTTGGGAGGCAGAGGCAGGCGGATTTCTGAGTCGGAAGCCAACCTGGTCTACAGAGTGAGTTCCAGGACAGCCAGGGCTATACAGAGAAACCCTGTCTCGAGAAAAAAGAAGAGAGAGAGAGAGAGAGAGAGAGAGAGAGAGAGAGAGAGAGAGAGAGAGAAGCACATCCCTCTAAAATTAGGCATAATTTTCTAATATTTTTACTCATATTCTGTTCCTGGTGTGCCAAGTGTTTGTGTTGTTTTCAAAGTTCCTATTATTTTCTAAAACAAAGCAAAGCAAAACAAACAAACAAAAGCCCCATATCTTTTACTCAGGTCTGGCCATTTTGCAGCTGGCTGAGCCCCCAATTTTATAGAATCCCAGGGACCACCCCAGCATGCCCCTCCTTAGGTATTATGATAATGTACCGGCTGCAGGTGGGAGTCGGCCACATTGGATTCTACTAGATCTGTGTGAAAGAAACCTCAAAGACAGGCTTCAAAGCAAATGCCAAGGCGACTTCCTGCAGCTGCCTAAAAATTTTGAGAAAGAAAGATGGTCCCTGCCTGAAGTGGAAAGAACTGCATCTTCAAAGTGAAGACCTGTGGGCGACCACTACAGTGATTGAAATCAACCTCACTTTGAAAGAAAACCAAAACACAACCAAAACAACTGTCTTGTTCATAGTTGAGGATGCCAATAACTGGACATATAGTTTCTTCTAAAAAAAAATTACACTTTTAAAAAAATGTATGTGTGTGGGGGAGAAGGGGCACACTTCGGGGAGAACACAATTTATTTGTTTTATTTCGAAGTTTTCTGAAATGGGCCTGCCAGATGGTTCAGCCAGTAAGGGGGCTTCCTGCTAAGCCTGAAGACCTGAGTTTGATCCCCGGGACCCACATGGTGGAAGAAGAGACCTGACACCCACAAGTTGTCCTCTGACCTCCATATATGCACATTGGAGCATGCCCACTGTGCCTCCCACCCATGCACACATAAAATAAACATGTTAAGTGTCATGGAAAGACACTGAGGCAGGCGTGGGGCTGATGCCTGCCCAGCCCTTACCCATAAGCAACCTTAACCTTTGTGCCACCCTTGGGCTTCCACCCTGGGCTTCTGAGTAACGTTGCCAACAGTCAGGAGCCCCAAGACTCTACCCTCAATTCCCATTTAGGCAGCTTAATCTTTCTGGTGTTCCTGAGAGCCTCTTTGTAAAGCGTTGACAATTGGTGAGATCAGCTCACTCTATAAATAGGCCTGCCTATAAATATCTCTTCCCAGGAGGCACCTGTCTCCAGGTGCAGCCTTTTGCCCAGGAGGGAGAGTTGGGTGTTTGCTGTGTGTGTGGTGGGACGGGGGTGCGGGTGGGGGTGGGGAGGGGGGTCTGTGCTGTACGACCTGGCAGTTCAGCGGAGGAGAGACTTTTTTCTTTCAATTTTTAGCCCCAAGGAAAATGAGTCTGTCAGGTTTCTGCAAGGGTGGAAATACAGCAGTGGATTATGATGGATTTTGCTGGTTTTTTTTTTAAGATTTATTTTATTTATTTATGTATATGAGTACATTGTAGCTGTACTGATGATTGTGAGCCATCGTGTGGTTGCTGGAATGAAGGTTGCTCACTCCAGTCTGCCCCGCTCACTCCGGCCCTGCTCACTCCAGCCTAAAGACTTATTTATTATCATATCTAACTACACTGTAGCTGTCTTCAGACGCACCAGAAGAGGGCATCAGATCTCATTATGGATGGTTGTGAGTCACCATGTAATTGCTGGGATTTGAACTCAAGACCTTTGGAAGAGCAGTCAGTGCTCTTACCCACTGAGCCATCTCTCCAGCCCGGTTGGTTTGTTTTTAAAGATTTTATTAAAATGTGTGAGTGTGTGTGTCTGCTTGAGTTTATGAATACTATGTGTGTAGACATCCGTAGAGACCAGAGGGGGGCAAGAAACCCTAACACTGGAGGTACAAAGGATTGTGTACCCTAAAATGGGCACCGGGAATTGTACATGGATCCTCTGAAAGATCGACAAGTGCTCTTAACTGCTGAGCCATCTCTCGAGGCCTTGGTTTTTACTTTTTTTTTTTTTTTGAGACAGAGTCTCAGGTAGCCCAGGCTAGTCTTTTTAGTTTTTCGAGACAGGGTTTCTCTGTACAGCCCTGGCTGTCCTGGAACTCACTCTGTAGACCAGGATGGCCTCTGCCTCCCAATTGCTGGGATTAAAGGCGTGAGCCACCACCGCCTGGCTCAGGCTAGTCTTAAACTGGCTGTGTAGCCAAGGATGACCCTGGACTCCTGATCCTCCATTCCCTGTCTCTTGGGTGCTAGAGTTACCTTTCTGTCTAGGTAAATAGGACATTCTTGAAAACTCAGTCTAGGGTCATCTCAAAGCCCAGGTGGCCCAGCTGCCTGATTCAGTCTCATGATCTCCAATCTCTGCTTCCTGATGAAGTGGCGTGGCCTCAGTGTGTGCACACCTGTAGTCCTAATACTCAGGAAGCTGAGACAGAAGGATTTCAAGTTCAAGGCCAGCTCGGGCTACCTAAGGAGAGACAATCACAAAACAAAACCCACTCTGGAGAATGACTTTAACTCTCATCAGGCTGATACAAGGGCAGAGCCAATTGGAGAATTAACTGAGAGGCAGCTATGAACAGCCAGACATTTAATCTTAATGGAGCACACTTGTAATCTAACACCTGGGGGCAGAGGCAGCGAGACCAGGCGTTGAGACCAGCCCGGGCTCTTAGAGATCCTGTTTCTAAAAACTAAGAAATGAAAGGGTGGATATGATCAAAATACATTGTACATATGTGTGACATCCTCTAAGAAAAATATCTAAGAAAGGAAGCCAGAGCTGACAGAAAACAGCCCCACAGAGCTTAACATGCTGTCTGGCTCTCTATGCAGAATCACAGGACAGTGCTAAATAATCAACACACAGGATTATGATACCATTACTGTTCATGCCACATAATGCTGTAAAAAAAATGGAATTACGATTACATTCCATCTATTCCCATATGTATAGCTTCTCTGGTGTGGGCACAGGGCTGAGAGGAAGTTGTGAAGGAATTCATAGAAATTAGTCTCCAGTCTGTGGCCACTGTTGGTCTCTTGAGACAATTAACAGATCCTGACAAGGCCTTTGAAGCTGGAGGTGTATGTGTGTGTGTCTGTTTGGGATTCCCGTGGCTCTTGGAGATGGGCATCTCTAGTGACCTAGATAGACACTCCCCTGCTGGTGGCCCTGGCATTCTTCTAGGGGCAGACAGACAAACTATAAGATGAAAGAAAAAAGACTTCAGAGAGTGGCCAGTGGGGGCTATGAAACAGAAGGCTGTGGGATAGGCTGTGGGTGGAGAGTTTCAGACATACCTTCGTAACACTGGAGTGCTGGTGAAAACCAGGAGGAGGGGAAACATTGGAGGTCCCTGTGAGAATCGGCTGTGCTGACTTAGGGCTCCTATGTGCCAGGCAGAAGGGCATATTCATCTTTTAAGATGTATTTATTTATTTCCATTTATGTGTACTTTATTTTTATTATTTCTATATATGTGCACTTTTGTCTGTGTGTACATCTGTACACCAGGAGATGGGGTCAGACAGTCATGAGCTGCTGTGTGGATGCTGGGAATTGAACTCAGGCCCTTTGGAAGAGCAGTGAGTGCTCTTAACCACCGAGCCATCTCTCCATCCCCTTTTTACACATTTTACAATTATGAGTGAGCATTTTGTCTGTATGTAAGTCTGTGTATCACATGTGTGCCTGATGCCTGCAGAGGCCAGAAGAGGGTGTCAGATCCCATGGAACTGGAGTTACATACAGATAATTTCTAGCCACTATGTGTGTGGGTACTGATAATCGAACCTGGGTCCTGTGGGAAAACAGCCAAGTGCTCTTAATTGCTGAGCCATCTCTCCAGCCCCTAGAATGATTTTTTAAATTATATTTATTTTTTTCAGGTGTGTGTGTGTGCATGTGTGTGTGCATGTGTGTGCATACATGTGTGTATGTGTGTGTGTGTGTGTGTGTGTGTGTGTGTGTGTTTGCATTTTGCCAAGGAGGTCAGAGGACAATTTACAGGAGTCTATTTTCTCCTCTATGTGGATCCCAGGTTTGAACTCAGGTAGTCAGATTTAGTACTAAGCATATTTACTTACCGTGCCATATCAATGGGTCATTATTTGATTTTTGTCAGAAGATCTTACTCTGTAGCTCTGGCTGTCCTGAAACTTAATCTGTAGATTCAGCGGACCTGAAATGCAGGGCACTCCTCCTGCCTCTTTTTCTGGGGTCCTGTGGTTGCAGGTGCAGACCACCACACCCAGCCAGATTACTTTCTGTGTTGTGATGCTCTATGGATCCCAACTCAGGTCAATGATCACAACACAGCACATCTGGTCTGCAGTTGTCTTATTGGTGCTTCTTTAGCTGAGCATACAGACAGGATTTGTACTCAGAATCAAGGTCCCCTGGCAAACAAACCTTTTTACATGTTCATCCCAGTAGAGGGCGCCCTCAGCAAGGAGCAGAAAGAACAGTTGTGGGCCCTGGGGAGTTCATTCCCTTCACCCACTTAGATGATAGACAACATAGTGCTTGGAATGGAGAGCTAGAGGCTGTAAGGTTGACTTCGCTTTATTGGGAATAATTAATATCTTCCTTCTTCCCTCTTTCCCTTTCCCCTCTCCCTTCCTTTCTTCCTTCTTTATTTTCTTCCTTTCCTTTGTTTTTGAGGCAGGCAGGATTTTGCCATGTAGGTCTAGCTAGCCTGGAACTCACTATGTCACCTTGGCTGGCCTACAACTCAGAGATCAGCCTGCCTTCTCTGTCTTGGGATTAAAGACCATGCACCACCATGCTTGGAGCTTCGGTAGTAATTTCACATGAATAAACACTATATTTACATGGTTTAAAAACAAACACAGAAATGGTGGCACACGCCTTTAATCCCAGTACTTGGGAGGCAGAGGCAGGCAGATCTCTTGAGTTTGAGGTCAGCCTGGTCTAGAGAGTGAGTTACAGGAACTACAGAGGCTACAGAGAAACCCTGTAAAAAACAAAAAACAAAAACAAAAACAAACCAACTAATCAAGCAAACGAATAACATGGGCTGGAGAGAGGTTTATTGGTTAAAGCACTTGTTGCTTTTCAAGAGGACCCAAGTTCAGTTCTCAGTACCCAGGTCAGGCAGCCTGCAATGCCCTATAACTTCAGTTTCAGGGGGTCTGATGCCCTTCTCTGGAATCTTTTCATGTCTTTGAGGATCATCTGAAGGCCTGGCCTGGTGGCACACACCCGTAATCCTTGCATTTGGGGGATGGTGGCTGGAGTATCACTGGAGTATCAGGAGTTCAGGGTTATCTTCTGCTACACAGTAAATTGGAAGCCAGCTTGGGCTACATGAGACCCTATCTTTTTGTTGTTTTTTTGTTGTTGTTGTTCTTTTTCGAGACAGGGTTTCTCTGTGTAGCTCTGGAACTACACTGTGAGTCCTGGAACTCACTCTGTAGACCAGGCTGGCCTAGAACTCAGAAATCCACCTGCCTCTGCCTCCCAAGTGCTGGGATTAAAGGTGTGCGCCACCACTGCCCATTGAGACCCTATCTTAAAAACAACAACAACAACAACAAAAACAAAACAAAAAACAAATACACACACACACATACACACACACACACACACACACTCAAGAACAGAAAGGGAAATAATTTAATCAGTAAGGTGCTTGACCCCCTGAACTTATATTTAAAAAATAAAGCCACAGGCTGGTGAGATAGCTCAGTGGTTAAGAGCACTGACTGCTATTACGAAGGTGCTGAGTTCAAATCCCAGCAACCACATGGTGGCTCACAACCACTTGTAATGAGGCATCACCCTCTTCTGGTGTGTCTGAAAACAGCTACAGTGTACTTACATATAATAATAAATAAATATTTAAAAATAAAAAAAAAAATAAAGCCACATCGTGGCTATGCTTATAACCCCTGTGCTGGGGAGGTTAGAGAACACTTGCAGCCCTGAGGTTGAATGGCCTGACAGACTTGGTAAGCTCCAGGTCAGTGAGAGACCCTGGCTGAAAAGACAAGGTGGAAGGCTCTGAGGTCTCCTGCTTCACATGGTCATAAGGGAGGAATACACACAGACACACAGACACAATAGCCACTGGATCTGACCGGTCACACATTTGACCAGTCTTTGTGATTTGAGTGATAAATAGTTTTTATGGATTTAGGTTTGTTTTTCATTTTGAGGAAGGTAGTACTTTTCTTGGTAGCTCTGCTCCACCCTGTATGTGTGTGTGTGTGTGTGTGTGTGTGTGTATGTGTGTGTGTGTGTAGTGTACCGAGATAATTTCATGTACCCCAGGCTGGCTTCAATTGTCTATATATCTGAGGATGACCCTGAATTTCTGATTCTCTTGCAGTTGCTTCCCAAGTACAAGGATAACAGGCGTCTATCTATCACTATGCTTTTTATTTATTCAAATATGTGTGTATAAAAGTGTGGTGTGTGTGAATGGATGTGAGTGTGTGCACAGATGCCTAAAGAGGTTAGAAGAGGACATCAGATTCCCCTGGAGCTGTAATTACAGACTTAGGTACTGAGAAAGAATCTAAAGTCCTCTGGGAGAGGGTAAACTATCTTTCCTAATTTGAGACAGGGTCTTATTTTGTAGCCCAGGCTGGTTCTCAATGTATAATCCTTCTTTCTTAGCCTCCTGAGTTCTGAGCTGCCTGGTGTGAGCTACTGTGTCCAGATTAATTTTTTGTTTTTTTTTAGTTGAGGTGCTGAGAGAGAACCTGGGACCTCACAGATGCTGGTTCTCGGGCCACACCTTCAGGCCTAAGGGTTCTCCTATCCCTCGTACATGTTCCAGATCTTTTCAGTTTCTGTCTATGATCCGTTTTGGTTAATAGCAAACCAACAGTGACCTCTTTTGATGCCTGCCCTGGCTTGTATACATCATTTCAGTTAAAGCTGAAGGCACCGGATGAGGCTGGCCATGTTATTCTTACCATTGGGAGAGAGCAGTACTCTTGGAAAGGTTTCAGGGCTTGCCCTATGGCTTGGGGCTGAGAATTACAAGCAATTTTAGAGTTGGGCCTCCAGGTCCAGTCTTTCACCCGCCAGTAGGACAGATAGTGGAAGGGTAGTGAATGAATGACCCAGGAAGGGAGTTAAGGATGCCGGTTCCCAACGCCCCCCCACCCCAGCACCACACGTGACTGCAGATAGCCAGGCTACAAAGTCAACAGTGATTGCCAGCCTGCCCCTTAAATGAAATGCTTCCTTCTTTCCACTTCTTTCCATTCCAAATCCAAAGAGCAAACACTGGGTTAGGGGGCCAGCCTTGGCCAGCCTGGGTCATCTGAGTGCAGACTTAAGCTAGCTAGCCTTCTGGAGGGGAGAGGGAGGAAGCTCTGGAGAGCTCTGCAGCCGAGCTCACTGGTGGAGGGGACTAGGGAGGAAGAGAGAGTAAGAAGATTCGAGAGAGAAAATGGAGGGTCAGAAGAAGAGGAGGAGGAAGGAGGCCTTAGGGAAGAGGGAGGAGAAGGGGCTTGGGGTGGGATAAATAGGAGGGATGAGAAGAAAGGAGAACAAGGTAGAGGCTGAGAGAAGAAGAGGGCAACCGCTTAAGAGGAGAGGAATGGAAGAAAGAAGAGAGGGAAGGAAGGAGAGCGAGATCTGAGAACACAGAAGGTGGTGGAAGAAGAGAGGGGCTGCGGCCCACGGAGTGGGGAAGGAAGAAGGCGGAGGAAGAGAAGATGAAGAGGAAGGGCCCCTCCTCCAGCCCTCCGTGGAGTTGCGCAATCCACACAGGCTGGGATTGGCCGCCGGATGTGCGAGACGCTCCGCCCACGCCCACGCGTGACCAATGGGAACAGAGGGGCGTGGCCTTCATGGGAGTGGAGTCCCGGCGCGCGCTCTGGCTCTGCAGTCACCGCGGGCCCCTCTCCGAGGATCTTAGCTTGCAGTTCCGACCCGCCAGCCCCCCTGCTCACTCTCGGAGCCCGCTCGATCCTTGCAGCGGATCAGGGACGCGTTCACTGGTTCTGGCAGTGTCCTCGCGGCGGCCATGGCCACGAAGATCGACAAGGAGGCGTGTCGCGCGGCGTACAACTTAGTGCGGGACGACGGCTCGGGGGTCATCTGGTGAGCAACGCCGCGGGGCCGGGGATGCCAGTAGTGACCTGCTTCGTGCCGCTCGCCGCCGCCGCTCACCTATGTTTCTTTTCTTCCTCCAACCCAAAGGGTGACTTTCAGATACGACGGCGCCACCATTGTCCCCGGCGATCAGGGAGCGGATTACCAGCACTTCATCCAGCAGTGCACAGGTAGGGTGACCTGAGTGAGACCTTTTGAAAGAGGGTGGGCACTCTGGGCAGCGAGGCGCTGGGCATCCAGATAGCAAGAGTTCTGGGCTGGGGTTTTGTTTGTTTTGTTTTTGTCTTCCTGTTTTTGGAGATAGGGGCTCACTATATATTCAGGGTGACCTCCAACTGGCCATCCTCTTGCCCCAAGCGTCTAGTACTGGTATGGTGGGCGTGCACAGCTATGCAAAGCTCTGATCTGAGCTTTCTAAAGTCCCGAGTGTATCCCTCCCCCACCCTGCCCCCAACCCCTGTGGACATCACCATCAAGTGACCCGAGGAGATTCCTCCCCGGCAGTGTCAGACAGCTTCTTCCGCTCCCTGTGGTTCACTGGGTTTCCAGGTCAGAACGGGCAGTTCAAACTCCCCCCCTCTCTGATTGGTCAGTGAACAATAAACGCTGAAGCCTCTGGGGGCTGCAAGTTAAAGGCAGAACCCAGGGCCCCACCCTCCTTCCTCCCTTCCGTCTTTGTCCCTCTCTGCTTCTGTGCAAGCCTTTAATTTGAAGAGTACAGGGACAAGTACCAAGAGAGGGTACCCGATGTTGTTATATGAGGCCTGGATAAAGTGAAGCTGACTCTTGAGGTCCCAGCGGCTAGTTTCCTTTGGAGGGAATGGCCACTGGTTGGGGTGGGGCATAGAGGATAGCTCCGGGAGCCGAACGTGCTCCATGATTTGGTGTGGAGGAATCATGCAGATGTGAGAGTTACTAAAAAGCACCCCATGGAACCCTAAGGTTTGTGTGTGTTAAGCTTCCCTGGGATGTGTGGACCATGAAAGAACACTGGGCCTGAATGTCCACAGCCCCTGGCCGTTCACAGCTCAACACAGTTGGTAATGAGATCTCTAAAGGAGCTGGTATGCAGAGCAGCTCAGCATATTCTGGAAACAGGCAGGGGGATGGAGAATTGGAGGCTAGCCTAAGCTAGGCATCTCCCTTGCCTTCTGGAAAAAGAGCCTTTAAAGAGATTGGAAGTAAGAGATCTCAGGCCTACTGTCTCCTGTTGTCTTTAGCTTTGGAACTAATGTCAAACAAAAGCAGGCCATCTAGAAGCTAGGATGTGGGCTCCTGGGGATGGCTGTGGGTTAGAATCCCCCTGGGGCTGCTTTCCAGCTGGGTGGGTTGGGGCCTAGTCCCTTGTGTG
>JADRCD010233500.1:0-29583 GCA_019843815.1 Montemys delectorum | reverse complement strand
TGTGTGTGTCATTAATTTCTGGGTCTTCTGTTATATTCAGATGGTCTACATGTCTGTGTTGTTTTCTAACTCTCTAAAATATTTTATTGTGAAAACAAAGAAGATGCAATCAAACATATATACAGAATCATGCATTTAGTACTTGGAAATGTATGATAATATTGACAAAATTATCTTACATAATTTTAAAGATTTATTTGTTTGTTTTACATATGTAAATATTTTCCCTGCATGATATGTATACTATGTATGTAACTTCTAACAGTGGAGGTCAGAATAGGATATTTTGTTCCTTGGAACTGAATTACAAACAGTTGGAAATCGCCGTCTGGGTGCTGTGAACCCAGGTCCTTTGTATGAGTAGCAAGAGCTTTTTTTAAAAAAATATGATATTATTTTATCATTCATACATTTCAAGCATAGCCTCCTCTCTCTTCCCTCTTTGTGTTCCCTCTCCCTCTCCCCTAGATCTACTGCTCCTCCATTTCCTTTCAGAAAAGAGCAGGCCTCCCAGGGATAGCAACTGAACTCAGCATGACAAGATACAGTAAGACTAGGCATATAGCCTCGTGTCAAGGCCACCCAGTAGGAGGGAAATGGTCCAACTCTAACTATAGTACATTTGAAATTAGAACTTGTGATGTCTCAAACATTATCTTTCTGCTTAGAATTGCTTTGGTTAGGTGTGTCCTTTTTTATTTCCAAAGTTTGTGGCATTTTCATCCCTCTATAAAGAAAATCATTAGAATTTTGATGGGGTTGCTTTGAATCTTTAGAGTGCTTTTGGTACCAGCCATTGTTATGACCTTTCAAGAGCCCTCATCCTTTAGAAAATGTCAGCAAACAAACCTTCCTTCATCTGTAGATGGTTTGAAATCCTGATTCTGTCACTATTTCTTCTAATGCTTTTAAAGATAGAAGTAAAAAGGGCATACTTCCCCCTCTATTCTTTCCTAACTTTTGGAAAAATCTGTTTGGGGTCTCTCTCTGTTATGCAGCACTCTACTTAAAGCTACTCATGGCTTTTAATTAGAAAATTTGCTTTTCTAGTCTCACTCTTTGAAGTCCTTTGTATCAATTGGGAACAATTTCCCCTGTCCTGAATTTCTATAGTCTAATGTTCTGGGCTTCCCCCACACACACACACACCCTTATATTAGCTACTCATCTTCCCGACCCTCCTATACTATTGGCATCCCCCTAAGACTCTTTACCAATTCCTCTTATTGGGGAAATTTAGTCATCCCTTGAGCTTTAATTCAGAGAATCCATACTCTTTGTCCTGAGTTTGGTAGAATCAATCTTCAACTTACCCCTCTCTAGTCATCCCATAGCTCATATGTTATCTGTATTAACACAAGAGCTTGGAAAAATGGCTCTGCTTTGCTTCAAAGTTTCTAAAAGTTCTTACATTGGTACATTGGTAAGCTCCTGGATATGGTCCACACACTGGTCCTTCCCTGGGAGGCCCTCCAGCACTCAGCTTTACCTGTTTTCTTCATTACTTTTCTGTTGATATGACATAACACCATGACCACAATAAAATGGTGTGAATTTTGAAACCTCAAATCCCACTCCCAGTGACATACCTCCTCCAACAAGGCCACACTTTTGCAATTAATAGCAAACAGCTCCATCAGCTGGAGACCATGTTTTCAAGTATATGAGCTTATGGGGCCCATTCTCATTCAAACCACCACACCCTTAAAAGTCCAGATTCAATGCCTTGTTAGCTATCTTTCCTTGGATGTATCTTTTAAAAACTCCCTAAGGGAGAGATCATACATTGCATGGGAAATCCACACCCCCTCTTTGTCTGACAGCTATACTCACAGCAGATTCTGTCTGTGGTTTTGTTGTTGTTGTTGTTGTTGTTGTTGTTGTTGTTGTTGTTGTTGTTTTTAAAGATTTGCAGGCTTTCCATTCATTTGAAATTGAATATTGCTAATGAAGGTGTCTTTTCATGATTACCTTTTGTCTCTCTCTCTCACAGAGTCGCCCTCCCTTGTATGACCTGACCACCATGAAGGTACCCACTGCCATTTGGGCTGGTGGACATGATGTGCTCGTAACTCCTCAAGATGTAGCCAGGATACTTCCCCAGATTACGAATCTACGCTACTTCAAGCAATTTCCAGATTGGAACCATTTTGATTTTGTCTGGGGCCTTGATGCCCCTCAAAGACTATACAGTAAAATCATAGGTTTGATGAAAGAATATCTCTAAATACAGTCCATCAATTTTTCAGTCAAAATTTTCTTCCAGGCCTATGAGAGGCTTTAGGAAACCCCTGGAGAATGGTGAGCTTTCCTTCAGCATTCACTTGCTATTGCTAAAGTGGTACTGGGACTCAATGCTCCACCCAGGAGAGATTTGACTTGTACTACTCTTTGCTCAAAGGAAAGTCTAAGTCTGAAAGGTCAGGGAATTAGCCTCCTGATGAGGAGCAGGAGCAGGCCTTCTTTCCAACCCCAAGATGATCTAGTGAACATTTCTCTACTCACTGCACAATTGAGAAAATTGTTGAAAGGACTTTCTCAAAAGCTGAGGATGTAGCTCTAGTAGGTAGCATGTGCAAAGCCATGGGTTTGAACTTAATATATTACACTCTCTTGTTTTTTCAAAGAATTGACTGTAAGCATGGGAAAGTGGCCTAAAGAGAAAGGCTCTGTCAAAGCAATCATTTGGACACACATTGTGTGACTCTGACTACCTGAATTCACAATTTGACCAGAAGGTATTATAAATATGGCACAAAAGAAATCTTAGCTCCCATGAACAAGCATAAAATAAAATAGTAGTATGGAATACAATCGAAAGTTAAGTTTCCAGAAGCTTATTATACTACAACAGACTGGCAAGGGGATAGAAAAAAAAAAATTGGAAAAGTGAACTAAAAATATATTGTCTATTACTAAAATTTTCTACTATAGGACAAAGACTAAAACAAAGGTAAGTGAAGAAGGCCACTGATAGCAGTATATTAGAGCCAGCTGTGAGAAAAAGAAAGAGTCTTAGGTTATAATATCTGCATTCATGTGATATTTTAAGTAGCTCCTGGAAAGCCTCATTTAGAACTAGAAAATGAAGTGCAGAGGAAAAAGAAAGAGGAAGGTAGGAAGACAGGAGGGAAGGAAGAAAAGAAGGACAGAAGCTAGCTAGCTAGCTGTTTGGGCTAAGATGGTGATGGCTCCATGGATAAGAGCACTTGTTGTTGACTTGAATTCAAGTAAAAGTCTGAGTTTGCCTGTGTCTATCTGTAACCCCAGAATTGTGTGGGGAAATGTATGAGGGTGACTGGGCTTGCTGGCCTCCACCCTAGCTTCTGGTTCAATGAGAGACCCTGTTTCAAGGGAGTAAGTTAGAGAGTGCTAAAATGGGATACCTGATGTCATCCTCTGACCTTTGTACCTGCTCACATACATACCACCATTTACAAACACACACAAAAATACACGCACACATACAAGTGTGGGACATACCTACATACCTTGCACATTTTCTCACATATACATATAAATGAAAGTGGACAGACAAACGGAAGGACAGTTAGAAGACAAACAGGAAGATAGAGAGATAGATAGATAGATAGATAGATAGATAGATAGATAGATAGATAGATAGATAGACAGACAGACAGAAGCTCTATTACCATCTTTAAAAGATGCTGGACCTTGATTCTCTAATTAGTAGAGATAAAATAGTAACATGAAACTTTATCATCAGCTCTTCTATTCCTGGATGGTGTGAACCTGGAAGAGTCCTTTAACTTCTATGATGTCATAGTTAAAGAAAAACCATTAGTGATCCTCATGGAATCATAAAAAGATGATGCACAGTTTATTTTAACTTAAAATAGGTAAGTCAGAACATTAGTATTTGCAAGTAATACCACATCTCTCAGAGGCTACCTAGCTATCATCTAACCACTCCAATAAATAATCCATAATGTATCATTACTGCTAATTGTAGTGTTTATAAAATGTGATGACAATTTAAAAACATTTGAGAATTCAGTTTAAGTACATATCCTTCAAGAGTTGGATAATTTCTATTTTTGAAAATAATTAACTAGATGACAACTTCAGGGACTTTACTGAGCTTTCCAAAGAATATAATTGGTAGTTTTAACACATGGAATGTGTGCCCAATTCATCAAATGACCCCCAAATAAATGAAATAATTCAGCTGCTCTAGTAAGGATAATGGTACATGATGTGCTTGAGAAAACTTTAGAAGCACATGACTTACCTAGCAGGAGCAATGGAGTATGGTTGCATAAACGAATGTGCTAACAGCCATTGACAGTGATGACCTCGTGCAAGGCAAGACCGGGATCCTCTTTTGTGCATTCATAGTCTTATTAATAAAAGAGCTTAAGAGTCAACTCGAATGGAAGCACCAGGACAGTTTTATAGAGTTTGCAGAAAAGCTGTGGTGCAGGCCACACCTCTGGTGCTATAAAACCTTAGCTCCTTCCAGAGGAAAATGGAGGAGAAAGGGAAAACCGTGGAGGTCAGACACACAGCCAACAGGCAACCATTTGGGCAAAGGGGGAGGTTCTAGAGAAAGAGTAAGGAAGCTCAATGTGTTATGCATGGAGGTGAGGGAGCCCAGAGTGCTAAGGAAAGCATGCTACTAAAAGAGAGAGAAGAAAAGATTAAGTTATGTTTTTCTGAGCTATTCAGATAAGCAAACAGGCAGGACTGTATGAGCCTATATGGCTTCAGCCCTTAGGTTTCTCCTCTAGAGTTGGAGATTTGGGGAGGAAAAAAGCTCAGTATCTTGCTGAAGAACTAATGATTCTGTCTTGATCATGACATAAGGTGAGGACACCTCCCTTGCCACCATGACTGACCCAGCACTACTGGAATATTAGGTCTTCACCAGGCCAGAGACCTTATTTACCAGAGTTCCTTCCACCTGCCGATGCTAACAGAGGCACTGAACATCAGTGAACATGTTTTATAGGAATACAAGGTGGCAAAGTTAAGACAGACATCTGATTAAAGAGAGGTAAGTTAGCTGAATTCCTTTTAAAGCAGTACGGTGTAACAGGCAATCACGAATAGTAACTCCAGGCTTGCAGCAACAGAGTTCTTATTCATGTTTACCAGTCTGTAGCTTATCTGCTTCTGGATGAAATAACTTAGGTTTTGGCTCAAAGCCATAGTGTAGGTTCAAGCCTGTTTCGCCACATGGCTCTCACCACCCACCCAACCCCTATACCCTGCCTCTGGCTTGGAAAGAACAACACTTAGGATTCTTTTTCTTGTAACAGGTCCCAGAAAATCTGCACCAGCATATTTAGACCTTTGCCTCCCTCACATAAACTACCATTCCTTTGGCTAATGCAGGTCATATGACCAAGCCTAATCCCATAGGGTGGGGAGTCGACTTTGTCTAACATGAGAGGCTACAAATCACAAGGCACATACACAAAAAAAAATAAATAAATAAATAAATTAATTAATTAAGAAGCCAGGAATGCACAGTTAAGGAAAATAATTTACTCTGCCACACACAGGTACAAAAGATAAAATTACAAAAGTGAATTACACTGTCCCCTGTTTCCTTCTAAGATAGCAACTTTTAGCAATGTATCTTGCATACATTTCCATGATTATGTTACAAGCACCCTTAAATTCTAAGTTACTTAATTTTATCACCCAGTTGTAGCATTTTATAAAGGCTTTTCTTCACCTTACTTTCATCACTAAATTTATCTCTACTCGCTCATCATTAGAGGCACCATTGTGACTTCCTCAAATTCATTACTAACAGAGATTTAAGTGAGTTAGAGTCTTTTATAATTATAACCAGTCCTTTAAAGATTATTGTGTATGTGTCCATGAAAATGTCACTTGTATCGACAATATAAACTGTGCAAATATTATTTATATCGCTAGAATAAGTACAATGACGTAGAAATGTTGGTTCAAAGAATGCATGAAATTTAGAGGTCAACTTCATACTACAATCATAAAAACATTTTATGTTTCAGTATGGCTTGCCCTTTTTTATAGAATTTTATATATGTTTGATATTTTGTTAAAACTGGCAAATGAGGGGCTGGAGAGATGATGGCTCAGTGGTTAAGAGCACTGACTGCTCTTCCAGAGGTCCTGAGTTCGATTCCCAGCAACCACATGGTGGCTCACAACCATCTGTAATGGGATCTGATGCCATATTCTGGTGTGTCTGAAAACAGTGACAGTGTACTCATATACATACATTAAATAAATAAATCTTTCTAAAAAACTGACAATTGAGAACATAGTGAGAAAAGCTGGAGATAGGAACAGATATCCAATTAAGTTTAAAGATGTGTGTGTGTGTGTGTGTGTGTGTGTGTGTGTGTGTGTGTGTGGTGTGAGTGAGTGTAAGGGTTTTTTTTTGCCTTCACTGGCTATCCTGAAACTCATTCAGTAGACCAAGCTTACCTTGAAATTGGAGATCTGCCTGCTTTGGAACGTTGGGATTAAAAGCATGTGCCACTACTACCTGGCTCTCCCTTCATCTTAAAAGCAAGGGGAAGGCACTGAAGGGTGCTCTCCAAAGGGGACCTGTTCATTATACTGCTTTCAAAAAATCACTCTGGTTGCTGCACAGAATATGAACAAAATGGACCAGTAACAGATCATGAGCAAGCATATAATGCTGAAACAGGCCATCTATTCCCTGCCACACTCTCCAAAAGCACCATGTCTGGAGAAGCCAGAATAGTTCCATGACCTGCTGGCAAGTCCACAAGCTGCTGTCTGCCGTAGGTGCTCTTCCCTTCAAGCCAGCGTTCCAGTCACATGTTTATGAGCACAATCACAGCGATTGTCATGGAAATCTCATAATGACATGGAACTGGCTGGTTCTGTGTGTCAACTTGACTCAGGCTGGAGTTATCATAGAGAAAGGAGCTTCAGTTGAGGAAATGCCTCCATGAGATCCAGGCGTAAAGTATTTTCTCAATTAGTGATCAAGGGGGACGGGCTCATTGTGGGTGGTGCCATCCCTGGGTTGGTAATCATAGGCTCTATAAAAGAGCAAGCTGAACAAGCCAGAGCAAGCAAGCCAGTAAGGAACATCCCTCCATAGTCTCTGCATCAGCTCCTGCTTCCTGACCTGCTTGAGTTCCAGTCTTGAATTCCTTTAGTGATGAACAGCATTGTCGAAATGTAAGCTGAATAAAGCCTTTCCTCCCCAACTTGCTTCTTGATCATGATGTTTGTGCAGGAATAGAAACCATGACTAAGACAAATGCCTCTTGTAAAATGGACGCAATGAGATTGTATTTTTTTAATATGTAAATATTAAAATATGATTTGATAAAATATATGCAACAGAAACTGAAGCATTATTAAAGTAGAATTCAGTGTTCCATGGTAATAAATGGTACCTAATACCCTTTTATATTTTATAGACAGGTACAGTTATTCCCACAGACAGTGAATCAAATGCTCATTTTTAAGCACACATGAAACCAAATGTAACACATGCGTTTTCCTAACTAAATTGTACATACAGATTGTTTATTTATAACTAAAATACTCTTTGATATTAAAGCTCCATCATCATGGTTGGTAGCAAATGTACATACCTTCCAAGCCCTCTGGCTGGCAAAAGAACAACAAAAACAAAAAACAAAAAACAAAAACAAAACCCAGGTTTTTATATATGTTACTGTAGCAGAGAAATACTGGTATCTCACTGCCTGAAAGGATTGTTTTACAGTTAAGAAAACTATCCTATAATCTGATTAAAAAAAAAAAAACTACAAGGTAATAGCAACTGGTGATTAAAAGTTGTTGACTCTTCCAACACGAGCAGAACTTGTCTGTTGGATCGGGGATCTGAGGACCTGAAAGAATGGGGCAGACTCCAGTCTCCTGCTGTAGACAAACTTACTTCAGCTTCAGTATATTTTTATACACAGATGTAATATAGAAAACAATAATCCAAAGAAGGTTGTTTAGAAAAACATGATCAGAAAAACGTGAACAAACATCAGTATGCACATTAAATATTAACAGAGCAGCCCTTTCTCAGACCTTTCTCAGGGCAGACCAGTTTAAACACAGTTGCCTGGAACTTGCTATAGATTCTATGTGGAAATGCATGAAAGTGAGTCACGAGGACATTCAGGGTACACTGAGGACAGCAGATTGGGTTTTATGGCTATGATCTGACATCCAGCAAGAACAAACATGTCATATACATTGGATGTAAATCTTTGTCACAGGAGGCACAAAATCATGTCCAAGAATGGTCCAGGGAACAAAGTGTGCCTGAGGTAAAAGCCCCCTGCCTTTTCAGGAGCCTCTCTCACAGTTCCCAAGACAGTAGCCACCATGATTCAGTTCCTAAGACAGTGGCCACCATGCTGCATTCTTCTAACCATTCTGACAAAAGTTAAGTGCATACTATGACTCAAAGGAGACATGAGTGTTCTGTCCATGAAATGTTGCTGCATACATTAGACATCTCCATTTTTAAAGGTTGCATATACTCTTTACCTCACGCCATACACAAAAATTTAAATTTTAAGTCTAAATTTGAATGTTAAATCAGCACTTCTAAATACCACATGAAAATTATTTTCATAACTTGGAAATAAGAAAAATTTTTTTTGATTAAAGATTAATTAATTTAATTACCCTGAGTCTGTCTATCACCTTCTACCTTGCCTTAGCACGTTGCTAGATGTAATCTATAGTAAGTGTCAGGCACTGTGTCAGGCATTTGAATATCTGTGTGTCTTTTTGTTTCTGTCCTTGGATCTCATATAATCAAGGAAAATCAGTTCCCTACTTAGTTTTCTGAGCCTGTCATTTCCTCTGCCATTGTGTTCTCTCTCTATGGTTTGGTGATCACATTACTTCTGATGATTGCTGGCATGCTATTATGCAGTCATGTGCTTGTTAGCTCCTAGTGTGTGATTTCAGCTTTCCCGTGTATTTTAGTTTGTTCGTTTTCTTTCTCTTCCATGCAGTGGCCTTTTTTTTAAATTACCATTAAATAATTCAAACCTACAAAACTGTATAGAGAACACTATAACGAATACATTCAATAATTATCCTGGTAAATGAAAACAGAATGTTACAAATGGAACTTCTGCCTCCATCAGTTTTAAAATATTTTTCTACACCATTTCCTTTGAATCTCAGTACCTTTCTTTTGTGAATGTTCAATCACCAATGTACATGTGTATCATATATGAAGGGGCATGTTGTATTTACATGTAAAATGGTACATGTAAAAGGTACCTTTTTGATAGTTAAGGGTCCTGAGGTGGTGAATTCAATATATTTTGGTTGGGTTGAGTTGAGTTGGGTTGAGTTGGTTTGGTTTGGTTTGGTTTGGTTTGTTGAGTTTGCGGTTACATTGGCCCAGTGTAATAACAAGAACCTCAAGAGATAGAGACAAGGACATCAAAGTCAGAAAGTGAAAGTTACAGTGGAATGAGGGGTTGGATTTGTGGGCTAGGAGCCAGGCAAAGAAAGCTGGTTTCTAAGAGTGGAAACTGGAAAAAGGAAGAAAGTAGGTTCTCCCTTAAAGTTACTACATCCCTCTGACATGTTGATCTCAGAATCACCACCTCCACCGTGTAGATGAATGAGAATTGAAGCCACATTTGTGGTAATTTGTTATAACAGCAAGAAGAAACTAAAAAGTGCAGAGAAGAACTGTCATGCCATGCGATCTGGTGCTGAATAATACTGTGCCCATTGTTGCAATTTAGATCTTGAATGTCCCTTGAGGTTCTCTTTGTTAAAGGCTTGACTAACAATGCTGTGGCAGCATTGGGGGAGAACCTTTAAGAGAGGGACCTGACAGGAGGAAGTTAAGCCACGGGAGCTGTGCCTCTGAAAGAGACACTAGATACCTAGTTCCTTCCTCTCTCTATTTCCCAGATGCATGAGGTAAGAGAACCCTTTACACATTCCTACCACAACAGTTCCAGAAGCCATGAGGTCAACCCATGGCTGACACTTCTGGAAACTGAGCTTTTGCCATCTTGAAAGTTGACTATCTCGGGCATTTTGTCACAGTAACTGGAAGCTGAGATCAGCAAAAATCCTGTGTAGCCTCAGTGGTGAACACCCTACATATGAAAATTAAACACTGCTGAGTGAACCCTTTGGACAGCCACAAATAATAGTAGCCATAGATCAAGGCATGTGGATAGGAATCTTAGCTGGAGGAAGGGAAGCTGGTTGCGGTAGTGTGGATGGTTAAAAGGAAGCTGTACACACCGTGTGTCACACTTCCTCTTCACCTCTCCTTCCTCCACACTGTAGAAGACTCCATTCCTGAGCCAGGCCTTCAGGAGCAGATGGACTCTGTATCAAGGTAGGTTGTACCTGTACTTCCTCCTGCTCCTAGACTATACCGTGTCTGTGTGACCATTTTCTTCAATTTGGCTATTTGTGAGGTTTTTTTTTTCAGTTTCTCACCATTTTCCTTTGACAGTTTTATGCTAACTATAATAGCTTCTAAAATATGTTTCTCAGCTACAAATATGGAAATTTTGTGAGCATATTCCCAGATTAGTCATCACAGTTATAAAATTATATTACAGTGGATATTTTTTAATATGAATGAATGAATTGCATACATAAGTGGAGGATGCAGTAAAGAAATGCTGGCCTGTTTTGGAAAATGAGAAAAACTATGTTTAATTTTTACTATGTGAAATAGATAGGAAAGTCTGCCCGTCTTCATCTTGAACTGATGGTGCATCAGGGGAAAAGAGGGAAGGAACCGGGGCTCCTGAGCTGGCAAAAATTCCTTAAGGGGATGCAAGAGTGACGAACCATTCTTCTAGGGACATTTATATCCGTTTAAGGAATTCTACCATCAGAATGTTCTGGTTTGAGAAAGCTGTAGTGTGTAGACAGTCCTTGAGTGAAGCCGGCCCGCAGCTCCACAGGTCTGGGTTCTCTTTCAGGCGGGGATTTGAAAAGGACCTGGAAAGTAAAACGGGTCGAGGGACAAAGAGACACGGATGCCAAGTAGATTTATCAAGGCATCCATTTACTTGAGAATATTTTGAACATTATAGGTACAGCTAAGAAGTGAAACGGAAATCTCCAGGTACAAGACATAAGCATAACGTAAACACGGTAGCAGACATGAGATGCCAAGGTCTCTGGAAACTCAAAGTTCTCAGGCAGGCAGGCGTGTTTGCGACTCAGCCTGACTCCTCTTTCAAAGGCCTGTCAGTTTGTAGGGGGGGGGGGGGGGGGGGGGGGGGGTTGTTTAGCTCCTGCAGGTGGCCACCTCTAGGCGAGCAGTCTGGGGCAGAGCTGGGGGGAAGGGGGAGGAGCCAACAAGTCCTCAGTACAGAAAAATACAGCAGGTCTCTTCAAAAACCTTTGCCTTTTCAGAAAGCTGTGTCGGAACACAACCAACACTGGACTGGGTGATTTCGTCAACACATACAAAGTGATCTGAGAAGCCAGCCTTAGCCATCCGCGGATTTTCAAAGCAGAGAGACCAGATGCTCGCTAGACCAGGCAGCTTTAGCTACAACCAGCTTAGCAAACACAACTACTTCAGACCATGTTCTGCTGTTGGGGTCACGTGACCAGGCTCCTTATCATAGCTGATCTGAAATGTAAGGTAGACTTTCAAGGAAGTAGCTTTGCCTTTAGTCTTTCTTACCCCCAAGCCCACAAGCTGATGCGTCTCCTAATGATAACATCGGTGGATGGTAATAGCATATTAACCAGCTTCTATGAGCCAGTAACTGTGCTATACATCTTATACGCCTATTTTACAACCGTTCTGTAAAGCTGTTGTTATTATCAATTTATGGGTAAGCACACTGAAAATCAATACATTGTCCAAGGAGCCAGAGCTGGGGAAAGGCATTTGAACCCAGGTTTATTAAACCCCACTGTCCTCTGTTATCTCTTCCGGAAAGGTTTCTTTGGGGAATCCTGTAGCTTTAAGCCTCAGTGAGTATTAACATTCCATACCAAGTGTATACATGCCCCTGTACTTATCCTCATAATGGCCATTTGATTTTTTTTTTCTTAAGAAAACCAGTGATGAGGTTAGAGAGAGAACTCAGTTTGTAAAGTACTTGCTGCATAACTACAAAGTCTTGCGTTTGAGACCTGGCATCCACATAAACACCAACGATTCTAATCCTGGATGATATTGGGAAAGGTGAAATCTGTGGGGCTTGCTGGTCCGTCCCCCAAATCAATAAGTTCCAGGCCAAGGAGAGATCCTGTGTCACCCAGGACAGGACCCTCGGGGAAGAGATTCTGGGGATGCTGTTTGAGGTGCTAGTGGCAGAGTGAGGCAGGAAACCTGCTGACACATTCTAGAAGTGGGCATACCAGGGCATCCACAAAAGTCAGGGCACACAGGAAGAAAGGGGCATTCTCTGAAGATACACACGTTGCTTAGAGCTCTTGGTGGGAGAAAATGGACTTCGTTTAGCAATCTCTGGACCCTACTGAGATGAAAGAGCCTCTGCTTGCTTCCTATCCATTCTTCTTCTCTTCCTCCTCCCCTTTGCTCACCTCAGTTTTCTTGAAGCTCAAGATCAGCATAAATATTTGGGCGAATGATTTCCCGTTTCTTTGCCCAAGTCTCCTGACCTGTAAGATAAAGGAGCTGTCTGCCAGATCTTTGCCAGCCCCAGCATTACTGTCCGATAACTTAATCTCTTGCGAAATCTGGGCATGGTGGAGACAGAGCTGAAGAGCTTGCGCTTGTTCTGCCAGCCAGGAAGATTACAGTGCCTGGCACTTTAGCAATGCCCCCAGCACTTGGTCTTCTTCATGAGAGTTTCTGATGCCCTGGTTTGCTCTCAAAGTGCTCCTACATACTAACTTTGTAAGCCACCTTGAGAGTGAGTGGCATGAGTCCTCCCATGACTCCAGGAGTAAAATAATTGCCAAACATTTGATGCCCTACCTCAAAATGTCCAAAAGAGCAAAGTGCTACAAAGAAACCCATGTTTTCTAACTTATTAAAACACTTAGATATATCAGAGAAGAGGATTATAGAAACCATATTTCCCATGTCAAACATTTTACAAAGCAGCTCTTTCAGGTAAAAATATTTCACATCTTCCAGCATGCATTGGAAATGAGTTGAAAGCAGCTAGTATAAATAATTGTGCCATGTGATATTCAAATGTAACAGCTGCACATTAGGAAATGTAGTTATAGAGATGAGCCTATTTTAGTGATCCCCAGAATTAGAGGCGGGGTTACAAATCACAGCATGTTGATGAAAACCAACAGGCATAGATATTGATATTCCACTCTGTTTGTCTGATATAACACCATCTGCACATAAGTAGTTGTAGTCGTGGTTGTTATTTTTTTCATTTTGTGGCATGGGCTGAGCATGAGAGTTTGGGTGTAGAGAGTAGCCAGCTTCAGGTCCCCAGAAGCTAGAGTGAGAGGCATTTGTGAGCTGCCCAACATGGCTTCCGGGACCCATACTCAGGTCCTCTCCAAGAACAGCAAGCCCTCCTAACCACCAAGCCACTGCTCCAGCCTGTCATAGGTATTTTTAAACAGTTAAAATCTTCAAACAACTTTAATTTTACAAGGTAACAGAATAAGCATTACTCTAAGGTTCTTGAAGTTAACAAATTCTTGATTGGATTTTTGTTTGCAGTTTGATTGTGTGTGTGTGTGTGTGTGTGTGTGTGTGTGTGTGTGTTGGGTGGGTGCATTCAGGTCAAGTGTGAAGCATGCTCCTATAGATAAATGACATTGGATGACAGATAGCACCGTCCATTTGATGACCTGCAAACCTAGTTTATGTAATCTGATTTCTTAGATTCTCTTATGAGAATCTGTCAAGTATGAACTTTTCTGACCTCCATGGGCACATACCATGGACAAACATGAAAATGTTCAATATAAATGTAAAATGTAAATATTTTTCTTACCTGGAAAATGAACAGTAGATCACAATTGCCCCAACCTGGGGGATGTTCAGCAGGAACCTAGGGCAGCGAAGAGAGATTGAGGGGGGACAAGAGACAGGAAGAATGAGAGCAAGACTGGTGTCTGATCAAGCTCGGAAAACTTTACTTCAGGGATGGCAATGTAAGCATAAACAAGAGGAGGCTTCAAGGAGTGGGGAAGAGCCCCGGGGGCTTTCCGAAGGCCAGGCGGCAATCTTCAGTCTCTGGAACCAGCGGTCACAGTGTCCTCCACACCCACAAGTATTCTTACTGTTAGACTACACATATTCTCTCAGGGTTGTATGTGTAAGCTAGTAATTTTCCACAAGGCCTGGTTAAGGCCATGGCTCCCGGCACCCAGTGACAACAATTTCAGAAAGACTTATCAACAGATATCACCACTGACTGACAGATCATTAAGTAACAAATCTTTCAGCATAATTTTTAAGTGAGATTGTATGATTTTTTTTTTTGTAGATCTGTATACATACACTGAATCCCATATCTCCATGACTTAACTTGCTTGACAAAATTGGCACGTGGGAGTGAGGGTGGACGTACCTGCTGTGTATTTTAAGGTGTTTAGAGGCATCTCTGGCCTCTGCCACTAGATGCCAGTAACACTCCCCTAGCCATGATAGCCAATATTGTACAGACCTTGCCAAATGTCCTCCCTCTGGATGGCAAACAGCTACAGTTGAAAAACACTGTTCCAGAAATCGAGAGGTCTCACCAGAGCTGCAGATCTCTGTTACAGACACACCAGATGACTTCCATCCCAGAGAAATCAGGAAAGGCTTAGATTATAATCACTTTAAAAATTAATGCCTAAATAGAAAAATAAAATTCATATTCAATAGCATTCTATACTGAAAAATAAATTTCAATTGGTCTAGAATCAGATGAAAATAAATCTATCAAAACATTAAAAAATATCAACAATATAACTCAACCTTCAGATGAAAAAGATAAGTGTGACTGAAAGAGAGAACCCTAGAAGGAAGAATTTAACTATGAAACATCTATAATAAAACTCCTATGAAATAACTACGCAGCATAAGACAAAGGTTTGAAAAGGCACATAAATGTATTAAGTAACTTGTAGCAGTGTAGCGATCCATAGCCATGACAAAGGGAAGGTACAAGCCGATCATTCTTTGAAACATGAAGATGAAACAGGCTAGTCACTCAAAAGGCAAAGTTAAAATAAATTAAGACATCATAGTCTGACTGTAATTGCACGAAAATGGAAGCAAAATCACCATGAGATATCCCACGGGACTGGCAAAATTCAAAGAATTTTCAAAATGTTAAGGTACAGAAGGAAGGGTAGGTCATGGTCATGGCTCTACCACAGTCTTTTAGGTTGTAACAGGCTCTTTCAGGATAGAGACTGTGCATACTTTTTGTAGTGTTCTGCACCTATAAACCCATCCTCTGACAATATTCTCACATACACATACTCTCTCTCTCTCTCTCTCTCTCTCTCTCTATATATATATATATATATATATATGTACATATATATGTATATATATACATATATGTGTATGTATATGCATACATATCCTTGAAAATATATAGCAAATTGTTAATGGAAATTAACTTCAATGGAAAATGTGAATTTCAATCTATGCACATCATGGTGGTCAAAGTTTTACACTAATATGTATTATATAATTTTTACTAAATTACATAATTTCCTATTATATGTAAGTAGAGAAATAAAGGCAGGATGCTGAAGGAAATAGCTTCTGAAACCTGTGACTTTAGTTCTAAAATACTAAGACTTACGTCTAGTCTACAAATAAATTTGGAAAGGTGACTCACCACCTCTATCTCCACATGGCAGGTTCTTTTAAGGCAAAAGTAGGGAGAACAAACCATCGTCATTCCAGTGCTGCAGAAGTTGAGAAAAGAAAATCAGTAGTTCAGAGTCAACCTGGTCCACAGGAGACCCAATCTCAAAAGAATAACAAAGGCAGAAAAGCTAAAACAAAGATAAGAGACTGAGAAAGGCAATCTGTAAATCCCTCTGGATGTGGACTCCCAGCTAAGCTGCTCACAGTGATCCTCGGGCGTCTCTTACTGGCAGATGCTCTTTGTTTGGCTGTGAATGGTTGACCAAGTGGTCTGACCGAGATCACAGGCCTGGGAAACAGTCAGGGCGGGGAAGGGGTGCAGAAATCACAATTTAATCAACGTATGGGGAAAATGTGATTGGAGTTCCCTTCATCGGAGATGTGCGAGTATGCTAAGTGGATGGAGAAACACTGCTTTATCTTAGAGACGTTGGAGTAGACAGCAAGGAAACAACCACTTGGCAACACGAGTCTTAAAATCTGCATGAAGCCAAAAAAAAAAAAAAACAAAAACAAAAAAACAAAAAACGATTGCTCGCTCTTGTATCAGGCTCCGCACTTCTGCCTGAAGTAACCATCATGGTAGTCCTAGGTCATGGTACTATTACTGTCGCAACAAATGAGGACGCTGGGGCTCAGAGATCGTGGGAAAATGTCCCAAAGCCATGTAGGTAGTAAGCAATGACATTTGTTACATGGCTTCATAACCTGTCTTAATTACTGTATGCTCAATAGTGTTTAAATAATAGTGATTTTTAAAAGCTGGCCTATTAGAAGGAAGAGCTAAACTAAGGTGCTAGGTATTGAAGTGACTCCGAGACAATGCTAGGAGGCAGAGATTAAACTGCCTGCTTCCTGGTGTGTGAAATGGTTTCTAATTCTTCATCACTAGAACAGAGTCTATGAAGAATAATGGCATGCTAGTTGATACAGCTGAGAGGAGGATGGAGTCTCTTTGGGAACCATGCCTGTGCAGGCATGTCTGACAAAACAGGAGGCAGGTAAGCCATGCCCATTTGCCTGAATGCCCCGGAGTCTCCTATGAAGTGTCCGGTGTTAAAAGGTTGTGAGTTTGAATCAACACAAACATCTTAGTCATTTGATCCTGAAGTCATTCTGATTCAGGTGACACATGGACACTGACCATGTGCCGTTCAAATTCTTCCCATGTCAAAGCCCCAACAAGTTTCAAGGTGACTTATAACAGCCGAATCACATGACTAAAAGTCCGTTGAACGCTAACACAAAGGGCCTCTGGCATGAACTTAAATAGATAGGATGGTGGTTAGAGGACAATCTGTAGACTCACTAAGAAAAAGCCAGAGGGCTAAAGTTTTGTTTTGTTTTGTTTTCAAACAGGTTATTACCACTGTTCGTCTCTAAAGAATTTTAGAAACATATTCATCAAAAGTAGGAATTGGCTTAGCTGATGTGTAAATATGTGTAGCATGTGTGTTTTAAACACAATAAATACTAAATTTATTGAGAATTATTCTGGATTTTAAATTCCAGAACCTGAAGAAATGACTTATGCTGCCTAACATGCATAGACCCCAGGTTCAACTCCTTCACAGCAGTGAGAAGTAGATCACACAGCTTGAGTGAAGAAGGAGACGTTAAGAGAGCTTCCCACGTGACTGTTAACATTAAACAGCAGATTGAGATATCTCCTTTGGTGCCGGAGAGGTGGTTCAGCAGTTAAGAGCACTGGGTGATCTTCCAGAGAACCCAGGTTCAATTCTCAGCAACCACATGTCAGCTCACAACTGTCTGTAACTCCAGTTCCAGAGGCTCTGATACCTTCTTCACATCACAGACAAAACACCAATGCACATGAAATTAAAAATAAATAAATATAATTGAAAAAAGATATTTGCTTTTAAGATTTTTTTATGTTTAAAAGTGTGTGTGTGTGCTCATTGGGTATATACACAAGAGTGTAGGTGCTCACTGAGGCCAAAAGATGCGAGATCCCTTGGAGCTGGAGTAGGTGATTACAAGCCGCTGGGCCTGGGTACTGATAACTTAGCTTAGGTCCTCTATAAGAAGAGCAGTATGTGCTCTTACCCATTGAGGCATCCCCCCAGTCCCAATAGCTAAGCTTTATTTCTTGCCTGGCCACAACCTAACTAGGTAATGCTGACAGAATCATCTAATTCTGAAATGAAAATGAAAGCTACTCCCAGCCCCCCTCCCTCCATTTGGGTAATACAGTATTTTAAAATCCTACACTGTCAGCAGTGGGAGGTGAAGTTCTCTTCTGAGAGCTCATTTTGTATAACTTTAGAGTAAGCTCAGTCTCCCTGGGTTCCAAGAGGGGCTTTGGGGAGGTAGTCCTTCCTACTTGCTTTTTCTAACTGCTCCTCTGTAGCAATCAATAAGATTGTGAACGAATGCTCAGCCCAGCCCAGCTAAGACACAGGCTTGTCTCTTCACACCTATCCAGCCAGCAAGGATGGGGATGAGTCATCCAGGAAGACACATTCTCATGGACTCATCTTCCCAGCTTTGACTTGGCTTCTTCACCCACCACATTCTCGGAGAAGTTTGCAAGTGGGTGGAGCTGCTGTTAGCACTGAAGAATTGATGTAGCAGTAGAAAAATTACCTTGTTTTTATTATTATTATTATTATTATTATTATTATTATTATTATTATTATCATCATCATCGTCATCGTCATCGTCATCATCATCAACTTGGAAGCACAGTCTTTACTTACAATAAGTAAAGAATCTTCCATCTAGCCGGCTAACAGGAGGTCAAAGAGCCACTCACATTGTCTCACTGTCTCTTGATCTGAAACATTTAGTTCATAAAAACAACTAGGCTACCACTCACTGTTTGGGGTAACTTCTGGTAATTTAATTACTAGGTATCATGATTAACAATTAACTATTAGCTACGAACCAAACTTAAAATTTGGTATGTATGGATTGAGCTAGAGAAACAGGATAAGCCTAGATTGCTTTCTTACAAATATTTTTTTTTTTGTAATCCAGCATTAAAAATGGAGAATTTTTCTTAAAACTTTTGACATTTCACATAGAAGTAATTAACCCCGAATTTGATCTCCAGCCACAGGACAGTAATGATGGAAGCCATCAGATGTAACTATGGAAACTATCCGTGTATTCTGCAGGTTCCACCTCTTGCTATTTAATCAAAGAAAGATGAGAACTAAGCATAAGGGAGCTGTGCTTTCTTATGGCCCCTATACAGTGATGGGCAACAGGAGTTTGTAGACTATATTAGCCGTGCATGAAACTCCCATCGAGACAAAGAAAGTTGGACACACCTAGAAGTGGAAGGATTGGTGTTTACAAGATGAATGAGGGAGGAGCAGGAGGAGCCAGGCAGCATTGTGACATTCTAAGCAATGTTTGAGCCTACACGGTGTTCTTTCATTCCTGTATGTAAACCTGCTTGATCTGCTTCAGATTTTTTTTTTTTTTGGCTGCTGAAAAAAACGAACTAAAGATGTTTTAAATCTTCAGATCCTTCCTTTAGATGCAGTTGTTACATCCCTAGCAACAAAGCAAATGCCGAGGCTGGACCATGTCAGAAATCTTGTCAAGAGCATGGACAATTTCCCACAGAGTGGAGATATGGCTTCTGATTTTGGTAGCGTATTTACTCCAGAGAAATGTGAACTCGGGACATATGCCAACGAAAGCTGCGGATCCAGAAGCATTCATGAATGTTGTAAGTTGGGGTTTTCCATGTTTGGGGGAAGTGAAGGGGAACATGTCAACCTTTGTGTTTGTGAAGTAGCTGCATGCCGTGTTATTTTTATATCCTGAGATGCTTCGTGCTAGAACATGCTAGAACAGTGTGTGGTGCAAACAACACACTGGAGGAATGCTAAACTGGTTGTCAGTAGACATGAGGGGAGGAGGCCTTCCCAATCAAATTCAGTGATTTGGGGTGAATGACTTAATCTCTTTAGGCTTCAGGAACAACTTAACTCTTTGTTGAGCCTTAACTCTTTGTTCAGCCAATAAACAAGGAAATAGTTGAAACCTTTGGGGAGTCTGTCTTAGACCCAGATAGTTTTCATTGTCTTTTTTATTTTCTTGCTTTGTTCCCTTTGGTAAAATTATCACCCCGGAGCTCTTGTCACGTGAGCATATACTTCTAGAAGCTCTTGCTCTTACACTGCTCAGGATGCTCTCAAATAGCAACAAGAGGTCTGTTTGTGCTAGAGAAGGCGCGTGAGAAAGATGCCCAAAGGATGACACACCTCTTTTGGAAGTCTTCAGGAGAACGTTTGTGTTTACTCTCGATCCCCCAAGTTAAGTTTTAGTTCACAACCACTGTACAGTAACATTCAATCCATAGACGGCATCGTGATCAAAAAGTGGTAGAGACACAATTTCCTTTTCATTGTTCCGTCCTAGAGATATGACTATCTATACTCTTCAAATCAAGGCACTGAGATTAAAGAAGCATTTAAACCAGTTAAACAAGCCCCACCGCTCTGCTTGGTAGACCTACAATTTACATTCTGGCCCGCCTAAACACATGCCTGTAATTATAGCCGCTGTGCAACAAACCCTACCGGATGACAGGGTGGAGAATCGACTTCCAAATGAGTGACATGACTGTGTTGGACATTCCGCAGTCTCACCTATTATCTCCATCAAAAGAGGAAACAGGTTTTGGCGACTGAAGACCCTTTTATATTAACTCTTTCCTCTAGGATTTTTTTTTACATGGTTTCTGAAACCAACAGCCTATGAAAAAGATTTTTTTTTTTCTGAATCTCCATAGTACTATCAGGCTTCCTCCACCATTCTGATGGCTGGCATAGCCTCTAAGACTTACAGACTATGGAAATGTTCTGAGTCTACAGAGTGCAAATATCTACAGTCTACAGAGGTTTCTTTGACCCGTTCACTATTTAGCTGATACTTGTCTTCCCTGTATATTACTGCAGATCCTTGGGAATCCTGAATGTTCCACACAAATTTCTCAAGTTTTAGGGTACATGGAGTTCTTTTGACAAAGATTGCTTTCCTAGGCCAACCACTGCACCTGCCCAGCACCTCGAGGCTGTCTTTCTGGAAGGAGCTAGACTCCACCACTGTAGGTACCTAAAGTCATGCTATTCAAATGGCCACAGAGAAACCTCAGAAAAATCAAAAGCTGGTAATCCACATAAAAGACAAACTTTCAATTACTGATCACAAGACTAAGATCAAAGGGGAAAAACAAAACATTAAAAAGGGGAAGACTAATCCAGAGTGTAGAAAAATATTTTGTTGCCTGAAATCAGAAGAATAAATAAGAGGTAGAAAGCGGGTGACTGGCAAAGAGGTGAGCATGTTGAGGAAGTGGGGTAGCTGAGAGCATCCCATGTTCAAGACGAAAATAGGTTATAGTTCAGTTGACCTTTAATGGTTTGTACTTTTATTATAAGAGCAGTATATAGCCCTTGTAGGAAACCTAAGGACTTCAGTTGCCAATAATGCTTATTAATACAATAATGCTTATTAATACACTTTGCTAACCACTAACAGCTCTTTCATGTCCTACCATTTTCTTCTGAATCTATGAAGATTTCTGTTTTCTAAGAGAAGACTAAGGAGCTTCATACACAATTTCCTATTTTCTAATACTTTGTAATAACAATGCATATCACAAAGACTGTCCCAACATTTTAAACGGCTTCCAAGAACATTATTCAACTTTTTGTATCACATTCTACTTTTTGGTGTGCATATTTGTCCCAGGTTAGATCATCTAGGGAGCAGATATACTTTAAAGCATAATTCATATGCAAGATATATGTTAAGAACCCTTGTAGTTAGGTATGGTGGCATATACCATATAGTCACTATATGTCACATATGTTACATACACATCAATGTTTCTAAAAATATACAAATAACAAAGGGTAAACCTTTTCTTTCAAGACAGGGTCCTTTGGCTGTCCTAGAACTCCTTCTGTAGATCAGGCTGGCCTCAAACTCATAGAGATCACCTTCCTCTGCCTCTGAAGAGCTGGAATTAAAGGTGTGTGCCATCACTACTGGGTTAACCTTTCTTAAAGTATTGTTTTAATGTGCATAACTGATTTTTTTCTTTCAGATAAAAAAATTTAAAATAAATAATTAGGTTGAAAGGTAAATATTAAATATGGTTAGAATTTACACTTAGGATGTAATTCTTAAAAACATTCCAAGCTCAAGTCCAGTTTGGATGCTACAGTGAGGCTCTAACTCAAAAAAATATATGTATGTGTGTATGTGTTTGGGTTAATATACACATATATGCATATATACAGTGATATATTTGACTATGCAGCTGAGCATGGTGATACATGCTTTTAATTCCAGCATTCAAAATGCAGAAACAGACATCTCTGTGAATTCAAGGCTAGCATAGTCTACATAGCAAGTTCTGGGAAATCCAGGGCTACATAGAAATGGAGACCTTGTATCAAAGCACAAAGAAAAATAAATGGTTGTAAAAACATCTTAATCCTTAGAATATGTTAGATCTGTATTTTTTATGTAGACAAATTTGTCTCTAGATACTATCCTGTGTGAGCTCTCTTGCCAAATATAGCCTATTAGCCATCTGTTGACAATGTTCACTAGCATATGATCATTTTCTGAGATGCCCATGCCCCTGACCTCTACCTTCTGTATTCTCTCAGTTAGTTCCTGTTCAGTCTTAAATAAGCTCAAATTTTGCCCTCTCCATAAAATTGTTCCTAACTAATCTGTTCATGGGTCTCTCCCTACTCAGAGCTCCTCCTCTCCTTCCTTCCCTCACACCCTTACACCATTACTTACACATAACCCCTTGATGACAAATTACATAAATCTTCTCAGAAGTCCTCTAACATTTCATGTATGTATCTATCTTAGCTCTCCAAACTGTCCTTAGCCGTGATTCTTGAAAGGATAGTCTCTCTAGAACAAACAGCTTCAACAATATCTGGAAGCTTATTAAAAACATCAGTGTTTTTGGGTCCACCCTAGATCTGCCAAAACTGTGAGAATGGAGGCCAGCAATCTGTGTCTTGATAAATCCTCTAAGTATGTTTGATGCATGAACAAATCGACCTAAATTAACTATGCAATGGTGCTAGGTGCACACACGTGCATGCATACACACACACACACACACACACACACACACACACACACTAAATTCCATAATATTTGGTTAGTTGAGTTTAATTGTGTACTTATTGGGTTTTAATTATATATAACGCCTACTGAGTACCCACTGTTGGTGTTAGGCACTGTAATTAATGTTCTATGCACGTTCCTTGCCTTATCCTATCCAGAACAATCTAGCAGAGGAGCAGAGGAAAGAGCAGTAGCTGAGGTTTTCAATATCATAGAGAATATTTGTGCCTTTCTTCTTACTAACTACGCTTGTTGTTCTGTGTTCAGTCTTGGGCCTTCGGCACATGCTTTCTCTCTTACTCACTTCTCAGCAGCCCCTGATTGAGATAGTCCCGGTCTCTGACTTATTAGACAGTGACAGATGGCCAGTACTATGAAGCAGCTTAGGAGGAAAAATTTCAGCATGCACTAGTATCTGAAATAGAAATGTTTAGCCAGTGATAAAATCTATATTGGAAGGAGTTTGAGACTCTTGAAATTGCATAGAAAAAATGTTTATGCATAGCATTTTGATAGTTATCCCCAAATCCACAGTCTAAAGCTTTTTCAGTCTAAAGCTTAAGAATTACTATTCTTTCAGTCCTTGAATTTAAAACTAGAAAAATCTAAAGGGTTGTGGGGCCAAAGCGGTCCCAAGTGACCCCAGAACAGGGACTACAGTACAACAGCCTGGCTTCTTGACCTGAGACCAAGAATCTAAACATCCGTTGGTCCTGGATGTCTCTGAGGCACATCCAGGCTTTGGAGTCTGTGTTCTGGCTCGGTGTCTTTCAAGCTTTAGAATTCTGTGAAGACCTGAAGCGAGATCCCATTGTTCAGATCACACTGCTGAGATCTACCTTCAGGGTTCCTAGTGCAGTGCGTTATTGCCATGCACTCCCTTCCTGGCAAGTGCCTGGGGAAGGCTGACAGAATTGCCTCCTGACCTCTGAAAACGAGGATCCAGTTCAGTCTCTATAAGAATAATAAAAACGTGAGAGAAATTGTGTATAGTTTAGTGTCAGAGCATTTGCCTAACTTGCAAGGCCCCAGGTTTGCTTGCCAATGCTGCAAAATATAAAACCTAATCACATTTAAATCCAAGGAGGATTGGCTGGTTTGACCTAAGTAGTATCAGTTAGGGAAAGATCAGAACCTTCTTGCAGTACCAAAGAAGTTACTCTTACCCTTGAGTTGTTGGGATTTACGGCCATGTCGACCTGAAGTCTAAATAAATGTTGAGTTTTTTGTTTGTTTTTCCATAGAGCGAAATCATCAAACACAAGGGTTATCCCAGTGAGGAGTATGAAGTTGCAACGGAAGACGGGTACATCCTTTCTGTGAACAGAATCCCTCGGGGACAGACACAGTTAAAGAGAGAAGGTATGATCTACTCGGTGTCACCCCAACATGACAGTCTTCTTGCAGCCTTGATAGACTTTCTGGATATTTGCAATTAAGTTTTGGTTCTTAGGACAGACTGAGATCCCTTGGTTAGGGAGATAGTGTCAGTTCCTGAATAATCCCTATCCCCATTACCAAGTTCTATTTCATCCACACCCATAGTCAGCAACTATCTTAGGGGTATACTTCAAAACTACCTTTGATTTGCTGAAGGAGCACAGGGAAAGAGCACAGAACAAGCATTCTGGGGACCTTGGGTTCAATCACCATCACCACAAACAAAACGAAGCCTTCAAGAAAAACATCCATTTTCACTCATTCTGGCACTTAATCCATTTCCAAACCCCTCCTGCATAAATATTCTAGAACATTCCCTTATGATCCTTTGAAAACACCAGGTTGGAGCTTTCGTTCTTCCTGAGCTCCTATGAATTACCTGATCGTCAACACTGTACAATGTGTGCCCCATCCAAAGAACTCCTTAAATATTTATGATGTTGCCTCATTTTTCCACTAAAGACTAAGAATCAGGCACTAGGTGCACATATTTAAATTTTCAGTGTGGTTTTATGGCATTTGCTTAATTTTACTTTTATGTGAGATTCTGGGCTGACACTATTTTTTAAATATTCATCCTTGTCAACAAAGTATGCACGTATTTGTTTCCACCGGGCTCTGTGCTTTTTATATTTGGCTCTGCATATATAACAGCAACTACATTGTCTGTCATTGATGCCAAAATATAACTTCTCCTGTCCTTTCTGTATGCTAGCTATAATGCCAAGTGCTTCATTTCCTCTGTTTCATGTAATTCTCTTTATCACTCTGCCACACACAGCTGTATGAATAGACCAGAAAGAAATAGACCATGCTAATACCTGTTAGTATGTGGCATTGAAATCAAGATGTTTATCAGAATGTAGCCCGTGTCCTTATATAATATGGGACAGATGTTACCGGTCTGTTGTGTAAAAGTGTCAGAATTATATTTATCCCAATAGGCACTCCTGTAGCCTTTTAAAAATGAGTGTGTTTGACCCAGGCTGCATAGCTGTACATGCTGCATGTCTGCTCCATTTCCATGCATGTCTGCTCCATTTCCATGCCAGGGCCTTTGAACTTGTACTTTCTTCTTTGCAGTTTTCCAAGATCTTCCCTGACCACCCTAGGCAGATTGCAACCTCATGCCATCCATTAACACCTGGTGTCACATCTCCTATTTTCCCTTACTATGCCTAAAGATATATTTTCATGATAGTTTATTGTCTTCTCCTCTTCCATCAGAGTAGAACGTCAATGAGAGCAAGGGCTTCTCCCTTTTCATTCATGTGTATACAACAGCAAACACTTTGCTGGGAATAGTTTGGGAGCTAATATGTGTATCTGTGAGATGAAGGAACGAAACATGCACATAAATGAGTGCCCTGGGAACCAAGGCTTTTCATTAAGTCCCACAAATCCCACAGGCTTGGGCAAGGCATCCTTCTTCCAGTCAAGTGACTATGCTGATGACTTGGTGTGGAGGACACCTGGGTCAAAAGTTTGTACTCACAGGCTGCTGACCAGTCACACGGTGTAAGTGTTGACATTTTAAAAAGCCTTTGAGTCTAGTTGGTGTGCAATACAGCCCCCACGTGATGACATTCTTACAGTTCCCCCTTACTAGCTAGCGGGCTGTAATTTATTGCCATTACTTATTTACTTGAGCTTCAACCATGTCTTGCTGTGTAGCCAAAGCTGGCCTCAAACTCATAATCCTTCAAATTAGCTGCCTCAATTCTGGCGTTATAAGTGTGTGCCACCACACCCAGCTTGTAACTCTATTCTGACCGACACATGTCCCTGAAGTGTGGGTCACTTTTACACGTGGAGTCTTTGCCAGTAGACTATTTTTATATAGGTACATGTACACGTGTATGTGTGTGTTCGTCATTATGATGCCTTCTTCTTAAACAGTTCTAATATTTTCTGAAGATGTAATACTAACAATTTAATACTAAAAGTTCCTCAAAACAATGATGGGAACTGAATTCTAGTGCTCTCTTTTTCCTTTAACAGGCAGTGTGCATCTGTTCCTTATGATGTATCTTATTTGTTCACACCCAAAATCTTATTTTCTGATGATGAGGAAATTAAAACACAAAAACATTAAATAATTGGCTAAGAAAATCAACCTAGCACGCAGTAAAAAGAAAGGGCTTTGCACATAGATTTCTCTGGTACGAGAGTCCTTGTATGTACAGAAAGCAAGAAGAGCAGAGAACACTCCATCAGTTGGAATTTTCTCTTGCTTACAGGATCCAGGCCAGTGGTGTTACTGCAACATGGCCTTCTTGGGGACGCTAGCAACTGGATTTCCAACCTGCCCAACAACAGTTTGGGTTTTATTCTGGCGGATGCTGGCTTTGATGTATGGATGGGAAACAGCAGAGGAAACACTTGGTCTCGGAAGCATAAGACCCTCTCCATAGACCAAGATGAGTTCTGGGCTTTCAGGTATAAGAACCCTTTGTGGGTGAAGATGGTTATAGACATTAAGAATTGACTTGTGATACTTGGATTGCTCGTGTAGTTCCCAGCTCACTCTCCCCCAATTTCCCTTATTATCCTGGCAGTTGGTGAATATGGGAAGACTGGGTCTCCCAAGGTCTACCTAGTGGGTTGAGAGAGGTGTCTGGTGTCAGGTGATTGAGAATGGAGTAGGAAAGGTGTCCAGTCATTTCCTTGTGAGTGAGTAGCTAGGATTAACTCCCTCGTATACGACAACAGGACTGCCACCCCCAGGACATGAGACCAAGTGTCATTAAATAGGGATTTAACAATCATTGTGTATCATCACCTTAAGTAGTATTTCACATAGCCTTACTCAAGTTCCTAATGTCCTTACTTACCACTGATGGTCAACCCATTCTTTATGCATTTGGTCATATAAGAGTTTTGTTATCATTCCAGCATTTGTCCTGCAAAGAAATCTGCATTCATCTGAGCTGTTTTAGTTACAGGGTAGAACACGCCTCATAGTGTGTTCAAAACTTCTTAATAGTCATTACTATATTCCAGCATCCAGAAAGAATAGACATTTCTAACAGTCTGTGCCCCCACAGAGTCACCACAGGTTTGAAACACATCCATCTCAAGGGTTGTAAGGAACACGTGATAAGCTAACAGGGCTGACACTGGTTGGGAACTTGTTGGCAGATCCTGGGAGATTCTGATCATGTTCTGTTTGTATTATCATTGTCGAATAACTTTGTCTTTTTCCCTTTGTAGTTATGATGAAATGGCTAGGTTTGACCTTCCAGCTGTGATAAGCTTTATCTTACAGAAAACAGGTCAGAAAAAGATCTATTATGTCGGCTACTCACAGGGCACCACCATGGGTAGGTTCACAGGAAAGAAGGTTGGTATACACAGAAGTATGAGCCTGTGAGCCTGTGACCTAAGCTGTGGCTTGGCTCAGTCAATTATTCCTCTCACCTGGCCTTCTCCCCTTAGTGGCTCTAAAAGTGTCAGGGAACAGAGAAGAGACTGAAGGAGGCCTGGGATGTGGCAGAAAGACAAGAAGCGTGCATTCAAACATCATCTCTAGCTGCTATTCTTTAGATGATGCCCTAAAGCAAATCCTTTATCACACTGGTTTCAATTTCTTCATCTGCAAAATGGAGATAATAATTCTCTCTTACGGGTACTCTCTTACGGGTACTCTAACTGATTGGACTACATAATACGATCATGCATGCTAGCCCTGTAAAGGCAGATGTTTTGTCTAAGGCACGGTGTGATAGAAGTTTCTAGACTGTGGCACCTCCCCCAACCAATGAGTGTGTTGAGCGAATGACGCCTTTGATTCACAGTTGGCCTCAGTGAGCAGTGAGAAAGACAGAGAGTATTATCCCTGAATGACAAGCATGAAGGTGGTGTGAACTGAAGTTTCTCTCTTTCCCAGTGTCTGGGATTAGGTGTTTACATCCTGCTTTGAGGAAATCTTTGAGAAACTTAGATGACAGCCCCTCAAGATAACAACACTTACATGGGGAGATGGAAATGGGGCTAGTCGGCTGCATAGCATGCCTACAGCAATAAGGAAGTGCTTGCTAGGCTTGCGTTGGGAGAAAGAAAGGTGTGGGTAACAGCAGGAGGATTTCTGAGACTAATCAGGGCTCCTTATCTGTGTTTTGAAGCTAAACCCTAAGTTGAAAGCAGGAGTACAGTTTTCTTAGGAAAAACCTGCACTTTTTAGTAAGGGTAGCTTGTCTAGCTTCTAGAACCAGGTTTATACTCATTAGAAAGGTGAAGGTAAGCAGATTCAATGCCTCCTTCATATTGTTTTTTTGCCGCCATAATAACTGCCTCATATGCATTCTTAACTAGCTACATCACTTTAGTGATCGTACTTTATCACTGAAAAGGAAATTTGGAAGAAATCTTCATCTCCATTTTACAGATGAATAAAGTGTGGCATAATGACTTAAGAAGCCAGTAACTGCACTTGCACATGTCTAATAACCAGTGTGGCATGAGGGAAACTCGTTGCATAGAAATTCTCTGAATGCGTTCCTCAGCTCCTGAGAGTCTCCATAACCAAATCTTTCCAAGAACAGACATGGATTCCTTTGACCCTGCAACCATACTGAAGCATTTGACTGCAGGCCAAGACCCTTCCGTAGGCACTGGGTTAACTCATAGGATGCTTGCCGTTGCCTTAACTCAACAGTTCACGGTGGTGCCGGCAGACCACGCAATCGCTCTGGTCATGGGACTCACTCCCCAGGTGGCTTGCTCCTGCCAAAGCTCTCATTGGTCATTAAACAGTGTCACTAACTTTACCTTTTACTAGCTTTTTTTTGTTGTTGTTTCCATTTACCTCTGTTTGAAATCCCTCAGGTTTAGGCTCTGTCTCACTCTATTAAAGAAATAAAGGACTTAATATATTTACTTTGAGACATTCAAAGGAGAAGGAAGAATGACAAGAAAATCTATTGTATGTGCAAGGGCAACTTTTTATAGGAAAGTTCATGTGTATCAAATTGTCAGTGTTTCCCTTAAAATTTACTTAACCCCAGGAGACACATCATACAAAGGGGCAAAGACTAAACTACATACAGCCAAGCTCTAGACAGCAACTTCTCGCAAGCAGGTAGCATAATTACACACAAAATTAACCTGACCCTGAAGAACAGTGAGCACAGCAAACTGGCTATTTTTGTCTCTCTGTCTCTCCCTTGCTTTGAATCACTCACAACATTTATTGGGAA
>JADRCD010233498.1:10000-17794 GCA_019843815.1 Montemys delectorum | reverse complement strand
TGCTGTCCCACTGCATTGCTCTCTGCTATATACCCTTGAAACACGGTCTCTTACTAAACCTAGAGGTAAGCTAGTTGTTTACGAGCCCCAGCATTCTATCTTGTCTTGCCGGGGTTATGAACACCTTGACTGTGTGAGTGCTAGGAACTGAACTCAGGTCCTCCTGCTTGAACAGCAAGCTCTCTTACCCACTGAGCATCCCCTTCCCCCACCCCAGACTTCAAATCTTTCTTGCCTTTCATCTGAAACCGGCAGGGCCAGGACAGGAGAGTCCATCCATTCCATTTCCTTTGCCCTAGTCACAAGGGTAAACCCACACCACCACCCTTCTATCCTGTCCCCACCTGGACGGAAGCAGAAAGGGACAGGCCTCATGCTTCTGACTTCTGCACATGTCTCTTCTGAGCCTCGACTTCCTCATCTGTAACTGGGGTTCAACGTCTTCCTGTTTGCAGAGTAGCTGAGTAGGACGCCCTGCCTCCTCCAGGTCTTGATGGCATGCCCCCAAGGAATCTGCTGTCCCACCCCCACCCCGCCACTTCACTGTGTGACCAGCAGACATGAGGGAGGGGAAGCCAGATCGTTTTTCAAACAAAACGGTATCAGATGTGTGATTTGGTTTGAATATATATACCTATATATATTCCCAGCAACGGCTTGAGCTGTACTCAACCCAGGTGGGGGAGGAGGTGGAAGGGAGGCCATTCCAGTGGCTTAAAACACCCCAGATAAGTGTTCGGTGATTAAGTGCCACCATTAGCTCTAATGGGCAGTAATTGACGATGAGAAACAATTTTCTAGAGCACCAGGGTCCTGGTGCCCCACACCCTGGCCCCGGCGGGGGACAGCGGAGGGCTGATTAACTCCTGGGCTGGAGGAAATGTCGGAGGCACAAAAAGTTTCCAGATTCGACCGTAATTGGAAGAAGTGATTTCACTTTCCACAGCAGGCTGATGAGGGGCCACCCACCTGCTGGTGAGGGTGGGGCTCATGACTGCTTCCTGCCTACCATGGAATGGAGTGACACCCCACCGCTGTGCAGGGAGCCACAGGGTGGGGGCGGGGAGTGGAGATGGGGCCATGCTGCTCGTAGGTCCTTCTCTCTCAGTTTTCTCCGGAAGACTCTGGAGAAGAAGTCCCTTACAGCTAGCATAGAGAGCTCTCTGTCCTGGCAAGAGGCTGCTGCATTCTTCACACTTCACAGCAGTTACAGCACATGGCTGTGCTCCTGTCTCCACTGTCTTCCCCTCTGCCTCCAGAAACTCCTGGTTGCTCCCACATGGTGAGGCTGAAGGCCTGTTTACCAGCACCACTCCCCTTTACCTCAATCCAAAGCATAAACCGCCCCTTCCCATCGCCTGCTGCCCACACCTCTGAAACGCATCTTCTTGCTCACATTCTGGCCAGTCCTTCCTTACGTTACTTCTGTGCTTCCTGGCCCAGAAAATGTGTGCTAAGGGTTGGAGAGATGGCTCAGCAGTGAGGGCCACCGACTGCTCTTGCAGTTCGCAGCACCTGTGCTCCAAGCTTACAACTGCCTGTAAACTGCAGCTTTAGGGGATCTGATGCCCACTTCTGGCCTCTGCCAGTACCTGCACACACACACACACACACTTTAAAATATACACGATTTTAGCCAAAAGCCAAGGCAAGGCACAATTATTAATTATTGATTATTGATTAATAGTAAAATGACTGCTGATGGCCTGGAGACATGCCTAGTTGGTAAACTGCATGCTGTTCTAACAAACATGAGGACCTGAGTTTGAAACTCCAGCGCCCAGGTAAAAAGCCAGGCGAGTGGCATACACCTGTAATCTCAGGCTGGAAGGTGAAGGCTGGAGGACCCCTGCGGCCCGATGGCCAGGTCGGTCTAGATGAATCAGCGAACTGCAGGTTAAAGGCCTTGTCTAGAAGAAGGTGGAGTAGATACAGGGAGATAGTACCTGAAGTCAGCCTCCGACCTCCCCACGTAAGTAGACACACATAGCACATATATACGTAGTTGTATACTGAATCTCTCTGCCCTCTCTGCCCCAGGACACCTCTCAAATTTGACTTAATCCAGCTAGCTCCTCCCTTGACCCTAGTGATCTAACAGGGACCCAGACAAGAGCCGACATACCTTGGATGGATGGGTGGATGGATGGGTGGATGGATGGGGGATGGATGGGTGGATGGATGGAGGGATGGATGGGGGATGGATGGGGGATGGATGGGGGATAGATGGAGGATGGATGGGTTGATGCATGGGTGGATGCGTGGGGGATGCATGGGTGGATGCGTGGGGGATGCATGGGGGGATGCATGGGGGATGCATGGGGGATGGATGGGGGATGCATGGGAGGATGGATAGGGGATGGATGGGAGGATGGATGGGGGATGCATGGGGGATGCATGGGGGATGCATGGGGGATGCAAGGGTGGATGCATGGGTGGATGCATAGGTGGATGGATGGGTGGATGCATGGGTGGATGCATGGGTGGATGCATGAGTGGATGCATGGGGGGATGGATGGGGGGATGCATGGGGGATGGGTAAATGAGGGGAAAGGTCTGGAAGCCGTGTTGGGTCCCAGGATGGGGTAACTATGTGGCTCCCTCCATTGACTCGGGACTGCAGCCCCTACTAGGCACAGGGCTGATCGGCCTCTGCCTTGTTTCCTGCAACATTTGGGGGGGGGGTGTGTCTTTCCTTGTGAGAAAGGCCAGGATGAGGCGAAGCCTTTGGGTCACCTCCAGCTGCCCTTCTGCGTTGCAGAGGTTAGAACCTCAGCTCCCAACCTGTAGGTGTGGATAGTGCCCAGCTGTGTGAGGACAGGTGGGCTGATGAGCTTCCCTGGGCCACGGTACCCTCAGTTAGGAGGCTCGTGGTATGAATAAACTCAGAGGACTAGGCATGAAGATGAGCCAGGCTGGCTGTGGAGCCGCTCCCAGGATCCCTGTGTCAGGTGAGGCACGAGCACTTTTAAGGCTCCCGGACCTGTAGGCTGCTGCCCACGATGTCCCTTCACGCATAGCCCAAGGGTGTGAATATTGACGCTGTCATTTTCAAAGCACGCAGGATGTAAGGGTGTGAAGGGGACTTCCAGCACAGAGCTCCAAGAGCGCCAAGCCTGAGGCTTCTGTCTGTGCTCTCAGCTATTTGGTTACACACTGCCACAGCAACCGTCAACGACCGTCATCATAAGCACTACGACACAGTTCTCCTCATAGGGAACGCGGCGACACGAGGTGCACAACCCACACAGGCCATGGAGCCAGGCCAGCTCCATCATCCACGCGCAGCAAATGGAGAGTGCTTCGCGTCGCCGCCAGGCGGCGCTACAGACACCCGGCCCCGCAGGTGAGGCTGGTGACCTGGCCGCTAGCACCTGCGGGGGAGGGGTGCGGCGCTGCGCTGCAGGGACCCGGCCCCTTCGAGGCCCGTTGGGGCTTTCAGCAGCTCGTCCGCGAACATTTGCATGTAATTTGGGAGCGGGTCACATGTGGGAGTCATCAGGCGGAGGAAAGGCTCAATCAGGACCTAATCACTGTCTGTTTGGAGGGGTCTGGGCCCAAGTGAAAAATGAAAACGGGCCTATTTTGTTTGAGTGACAGCCATCAGCAGCCACCTTTGACCTCCCTACTCGAGGTCTGCCCGAGCTTAAAAGCCAATCATCGGGGCAGGGACCAGAAGGGGCACACCCCTCCCTCACCCATCCACCCCTTCGGAGCTTTTAGGATTCATTCATTCATTCCTTCAACCCTCTAGCCTGGGACAGACGCGTGGGGGTGTCTTGAGCTGTCACTTGCCAGCAAGGCCACCTGGCAGGCGATTGTCAATGTTCCCGCCTGCAGAATGGACGCAAGAGATGTTCCTGAAACAGCTGGCATTGATGATCTGGAAGCTGAGGACTCAGAAAGGGCCCGGGGGGTGGAGGTGGGGGTCGGGGCTAGCGCTAATTGCCCAGGGACAGGAGCAGAGTGAGGCGAGTCTTCCTTCGGGACTTGGACTCCCAGTCGCTACCCAGACTCGTGGGGACAACCGCTCTGCTTCCATGGAAATGAATCCCTCCTTCTTGACACCCCCAGCAGAGGGGCCTGGGCCAGGGCGTGAGAAGAGAGGCCAGGCTAGGAGGCTGAGATGGCAGGAGGACCAGCTGGCCTCGCACTGTGAGACAACCAGGTTCATCCCAGAGTCTAGTCACCTCCTACACCTCATGCTTGGAGGCATGGAACCCCGCGCCTCCAAGACGATCCGCGAGGTGGCCCCGCCGGGCGCGAGCTCAGGGAGCCAGCCACTGCGGGACGCACGTGCCCCCGGGGCTCCTGGCCGGTCCCCTGCTCCCCAGGAGGCGCAGCGGAGCAGCTCAGCCCGCCGACCGGGGCGGGGCGGTGCATTAGCGCCCGGCCCGGCGTGTTTATCGGGATGTGGAGCGGGGCCTCCAGGAAACCGTCTGGCAGGCCGGCCCTCGGCAAATGGATTGCCAATTAATCAGCATGTATTTATGAGAGCGTTTAAACCATTATTAATGTAGTGTAAATACGGAACCGCTGGCGGCCCCGGCAGGGCGCACAGGGGCCATCTGTTAGGCGGCCACATTCCAGAGCCGCCCCCGTCCCGGGATGGTCCCCGCCTCCCGGTTCCCACCTCCCAGCCTGCGGTGCTGCCCCTCCTCGAAGGGCCCCCGGCAGAATCCCAAGGAAGCTGAACGGCAAGGAGTAACCCGCATCCGCCTAATCCGGCAGTCACGCAGAGGGCGGGTGATAACCTGGCTGGGTGTGTTCCTGTCTTGGGGAGGCCGAACAGGTGTCACGCTGGACCCCTGTCCTTTGGTCACATGAATTCCTGCTCTGTGCAGGGCTTTGGGTTTAGCACCCGGGACTCAGAGCATGTCCCCCTGGCATCGTGCCAGGTTCCTTTCCTCTTTCCAAACGTACAGGCCCACCTTGGCACACCTTGGGCCACCTTGCTCTGGGCTGGAGGGGTGCTTGCTGACGAGGGGCCTCCAGTTCTCATCAGAGTCGGACACATCCTTTCTTAGGGTCACTTCGGAGTACTTTATTGTTTGCACCCATTTTACAAATGAGGCACTGTGACTCAATGACAGTGACCCCGGAGGGGTGGGGGACCAGGGAGGGGTGTTGCTACCCTCTTTACTGTCCTTCCAACACTTCCTAAAAACCCAGGGCCACATTACTTAGTAATTTGGTTTCAGAATCAAAGCCCAGTTGGAACCACAAGTAGATCTGGGTTCAAAGAAAAAGGTAAGAACCATCCATCTGCACATAGATTTAAAAAATAAAAAAGACGAAATTTGATTATTAAGTTAGCAGGGAAGGGGAGAGATGGCTCTGTTTCTAATTGCTCTGGCAGAGGACCAAAGTTCAGTTCTCAGCAGCCATGTCTGCACCTCCGAAACATGAAACTCCAAGTCCAAGGGGTATGTTGCCCTCTTCTGGCCTTCCTGGGTGCTGGCAGACACGTGGCATACATTCACAGGGATAAAGATAATCTTGTTATTAAAAGACAGCTTGGGGGCTGTTTTCCTATTTTCTCCCTTGCCTACCACACCCCCAACTCCACTTGCAAAGTTCATTTTAAATCTTGCCCACATCGCTAGCCTTCCACCCCTGGCCCAGGAGCAGGGAGGACAATGAAAAGCCAGCACTGGATACCACAAGCCTGTCCCTACCTGCCACAGTGGGAACACCAGACCAGAAGGGCAAGGACCAGCCCACCATCTCAACAGTGCTGGGTTACCAGGACACTAGGCCTGTTCACTGGCATTCAGGGAGAGGAGAAAACAAAGCCGTGGCATGTGCCCCTATTTCCTGGCCCGCCCCTGCCCCCCATTAGCCCAGCAAGGCTTGTTTATATTACGGCAGGAATAATTCCAGCCCTAATCAGAGGCCCTACGAGCTTTCAGCATTCTTTACCCAAGGACACTCTCCGATCCTATAATTTCCATCTCCCTAGACGCCCCTGATTGAAAGCAAACATTTTTATATTTGGAAAGGAAAAGGGCTGTGTGCTATTCATAGCCTAGTCAGGCTGTCCAGAGCTGGGCCCTGGGGGGCAGCAGACCAGGCTCAGCTTTAAGGGTCCCCCACCCAACCCCCGCCTGTGAGGGTCCTACAGGGCAGAGGGAACCCTTGTTCCTGAGTGACCACATGGTTTTTTTGTGTGCCGGGTAGCTGTGAAGCACTGAGCATGGGTTACAGTAGGATCTCTGCCCTCCCTCTCCCTCCTTCCCTTGCTCAGGTACCATTGTTGAGGCCTGTGAGATGTCACCTATGCTAATGGACCCTTGGAAACCTACTTTGACAGTGAGCCCAGAGTTTGCTGGTCAGGGACACTGGCTGTCCCCTTAGATTCCCTTTTGTCCTGGAACACGTGCCAGCCCCTCCTGGTTTTCTCACCTATCACTCCACAATGAGTCTGGATCCCTCATGAGTTCAGGGCTCCTCTCCTCCTGCTTCCCCCATCTCCCTTCCCTTCTTCGGCCCCTTTATTGGTGCCTATGGCCTAGCTCAGCCTTGATACAGGAGCCCAGGCAAGACTGTGTGTCCTTCTCTGGTGAGCTGTGAGAGGACATCTTCCTTGACACCCTGTGTACCAACTGCTTTGTGGGCAGGTCCTCCTCAACATATTAGAAAGATGCTTTATCAATAATCTATGCTTGTCAGCTTTCCCACACTGACAAAACTCCTGACATAAGTCAAAAGGAAGAAGACCCAAGTCAAAAGGAAGAGGACCCAAGTCAAAAGGAAGAGGACCCAAGTCAAAAGGAAGAGGACTCAAGTCAAAAGGAAGAGGACTCAAGTCAAAAGGAAGAGGACCCAAGTCAAAAGGAAGAGGAAAGGGCTTTATCCACAGCTGCTTGGGCACTTTGGCGACAAGCCTTTGCGGAGAATGCTGTGGCTGAAACACTTGGTGGAATGAAGCTGCGTAGCTCACAGCCACCAGAAAGACAAAGAGAGGTGAAGAGCCAGGGTACCACTTCCCACCCCAAAGGCGTGTGGTGAGCTGCACGACCGAATCTTCTGCAGTCTCTACTGCCCCTCGCCCACCCTTCACCAAGAAGCAGCAGCACCTCAGGATGAGGTCTTCAGCACATGGCCTGTGAGGAAGGATGCCATTTAACCCATAAAGCCTGAGGGCTAGCAAGCCATACATTTGATGGATGGAGAGACCAAGATTTGGGGAGCTCAGAGAAAGGGATCACAGGACCATCCATGTCCCCAGACCTTAGGGTGTCCATGATTAACACGCAAAACTGGTAAGGGTAAACTGAGGTTGCCAGAGTCAGGAGTTATAGCCTGACTGGTAAGTATTGAAGAGGTTCATTGTGTGTGTGTGTGTGTGTGTGTGTGTGTGTGTGTCTGTGGGGGGGTGGTGTATATGTGGTATGTGTGGGGTGTGTATGTGGGGGGTGTGTATGTGTGTGGTATGTGTGTGTGTATGTGTGTGATGTGTATGTGTGTGTGTGTGATGTGTGTGGTGTGTGTGTGTGGTATGTGTGGTGTGTGTATATGTATGTGTGATGTGTATGTGTGTATATGTATTTGTGATGTGTATGTGTGTATGTGGTGTGTGTGTGGTATATATGTGTGTGTGGTGTGTGTGTGTGTATGTGTGTGTGGTGTGTGTGTGGTATGTATGTATGTGTGTGTGGTGTGTGGGTGTGGTATGTATATGTGTGGTGTGTATGTATGTGTGGTGTGTGTGTGTGCATGTGGTGTGGTGTGTCTATGTACTATAGTGTCTGTGTGGTGTGTCTATGTATTGTATGTATGTACATATGGATG
>JADRCD010233498.1:0-7500 GCA_019843815.1 Montemys delectorum | reverse complement strand
GTGCCTAAGGAGGCCAGAAGAGCTCATGGGATATCCTGAAACTGGAGTTACAGACAGTGTGTAACTCCTGTCACATCAGGGCGTCACCCTGGATACACACTATGACACTTGTTCATCCAGGGCTCTCCTGACTGCTTTTCTTGATCTCTCTACTAAGCCATCCTTTCTATCCATCTACCACTCCCCACCCTGCAGGTTCCGTTCATTATCAACTGATTGTTTTACTGTTTCTGACAATGCCGTGGAACCGAAATTTCTGAGCAGTCTTATCTCATTAAATTGGGAAAGGGATAAAGTTTTGAGGCCAGTGTGTGAGTTTTGCTCTGGGTCCAGGGGGAGGAGGAGTTTGTCTATGCTATCCCTTTCCTCGGTCCTCTCTGTGGTAAATATTGAGGCAAGGTCTCTTGGGGATCCTGGAGCTCACTGCTCCAGCTAGTGTGGCTACCCGTCTTGTCTCAGGAATACCTTATTTCTGCCGCCCACACTCTGTGCTTGCTGACATACCCACCCAGCTCTTACACAGGCCCTGCAGACCCAAATTCTAGTCCTCGGTCTTACAAAGCATGCATTTTGTGCACTGGACCTTCTCTAGGCCTGGTGTTCTCTTCTTAGGGTTTTTTGACCCCTTGGAAAAAGTCTCTGGTCTTCATGTCTTTACCTTTTGGGGTACAGAGAGTCTTCCTCAGACTGATTGTGGTACAGCATTCTTTCTTGGTACATGTCCTGGAGCAGAGCCTCTGTTCTATGGAATTGGCAGAATAAAAGAGCTGTTGGATTCTCCCCTGAACTTAATAAAACATGCCCAGCCTGCTGGTAACCTGTTCTCACCCGTAAGGCACAGTTTACCTCCCTGACCCAGAATGGGAGAAGGAGGCCATCACTATTTGGACCGTCATCTTGGTCTGTTTTATGTTGCTGTCCTAGGCTAGGTATTTTGCAAAGTAGATTTTTTTCTCATAGATCTAGAAAGTCAGGGGTATTTTCTCAATTCTGGGGCTGGGGAACCCATGGCATTGTGAAATAACAAGACTTTGTGAGAAAGAGGGGCAGAGGTCACAAGGAAAGGCAGAATGCAAGAGACACAGGGAGGGAGGCAGCGCTAGGCACCTATCACATGCATTTAGACTTCCCACAAGAATAAGAATGTCCTGTTAAGAAATCACTAATCCCTCCTAAAGACCTAATCACTCCCCACTAAGCCCCATCTCTTGGGGGGGGGGGGAGACCCAGCGGGAATCTACTGGTTCTTGTCATTCCTACTACACCGCAGTTGTATGACGCTTCCTTGAATAGATCTCTCATCTAATGTATACCCTGAGGACAATTTCCAGAGACTTCTCTTTGTTGAGATTTTAATAGCAGCTGCCGGTTTTGCTTTTTTTTTTTTTTTCCCCCTCCTGGGAGTAGGTCTGCAAAGATCTTCATGTTGACATACCTCTGTACACCTTATCAAAGGGTTGAATTGTCTTCTGAGCTCTTTGTACCAACTGGCTACATTCCCTCCAGGTCTGGTTTCTGCACACTCCCACAGGCTTTTCAGACGCTTCCATTTTAGCAAGGCCAATAAGAATATAGTATTGTGCTTTTAACTTGTGTGCCCTGACGACTCAATGATGGTCAGTGTCTCTTCATGGGCCTGTTCTTGTCTATATTGTATTAATTGGTGAAGAACTTGTTCAAAACCTAGCCCACTTTAATTTTTAAATTATACATATGTTCATATTTTATTTATTCATTTTGGGTACACACATGCTACAGTGTACGTGTGAAAAACAGGCCAACTTGAAGGAATTGGTTCTTCTCTCCCACCAGGTGAATCGCAGGGACTGACTCAATCAGGCTTGGGGACAAACAAACACTTTTGCCTGCTGAGCCATCTTGCCAGCCCATGTCCATTTTTAAATTGGATTCCTCCACCCCTGAGTTTTGAGAGATGTCCTATAAATACTTTTCCCCTGTTAGTGGTTTGTACTTAGACTTTATTAACAAGGCTTGCTCAAAGTAGAAGTTCCTAATCTTGTAGTTAAACTTGTCAGTTTGTTAGGATGTGGCTGGTTTTAAGTCCTGGCGCTGGTTAAATGGTGCCCAGGTCAAAATCACACGGTCTTTTTGTCTTGTCTAGAAGAAGACACATATGTTTTATAGTTTTGGTTTCTTTTGGGGTTGGGGTGGCAGCTACATCGCTATGATATCCCCCGAGCAGCTTAAATCCAAACAGAAAGTAGTGGGTTTCAACCTCAATGGTTAAGCCACTACTACCCCAACAGGCACGTGACTTCTGGGATAGACTTAGTATTGCATGCAGACTCTTTAGCTGAGGGGCTTATTAGTTCTCTCCTAGAAACCTGTATACGAAGAGACCTATCGGCTTGGTCCCAGCCTGATTTCTCCATGTCCTGCAACTAGAATATGTGATTTCGTCAGCAATAAAGGCGAACCCCCTAGTCGGGCCATGCGGCCAACAGTGCTTTCAATCGCCTGTGCTGTACGTGAAAGTGGGCATAGGGCAGGAGCTTCCTTCGTCAGCAGCTTGTACTCTAAAGGCCACCTGTCACCCTTCCAAGTAAGTGCAGATTGATCTTAGGATGCAGCATCTCAGAGAATTTTTTTTTTTCAAAAAAGAAGTTGGAAAAGTCCAATACAGTACATAAATAATCTATCACTGTCATCAGTTACCTATCAACAGAGCAATGTTGAATATAATAGTGTAATGGGACATTCCACCTCATTTAGCCCTTTGTGATGCATAGTCATCTCTACAAGTCATCTGACCACCTGGTGATGATGCCCAGGCATTTGGGAAAGGCCTTGGGCTGGGTGTGTGATCTCAGTGTTACAAAGCACCTACTTCACTCAACCCTGTATATGACTCTTCCTGTGACAAAACTCGCTTCACCTGGTAACTAATCCTGCAAGCTAAACAAGACACTTAGGCACAGGGGCTTCCCACAATGGTGCCCCATTCTCCAGGGTAGAAGCCTTACCTGCATGGATGACGCTCAGAAGCCAGTGACAGAGAGACCTAGGGTTCTGGGGTAATGAGGAGCAACGAGAAGTATAGGCACTGCCAACCATGCTGAAAAGGTGGGAAGGCCACACATTTGTTCATGCATTAGGGTGCTGTGAGTGTGTGCATGTGTGTGCATAATGCTCCTGTTCATGAGGATATGTATAAGTGTGCCTGCAGGTACACTTGAATATTTGTGTGCATGTGTGTGGAGACCAGAGGTGTCCTCAATTACTCTCTACCTTGCTTTCTCAAATAATTGTATTAATTCTTCGAGAATTTTGTAGTTTATTTTTATTATATTTGTTTCCCCTCCCTCCAAGTCCTTCCAAATTCTCCCCACCTCCACACCTATCCAGTTTTATATTCTCTCTCTCATTTTTAATCCTTGGAGTTTTATGGACACAGCACTTAACTGACTTCTAATGACACTACTATAGGCATAGACTAGTGAAATTCTGAACTCGTTAGAGAAGTTTCTTATTGCAATAGATAGTGATTAACACAGAGACCCAAGACCAGTCAAAGTGTAGAGAATGAGACACTGTGGAATTCTTGGTCTACGTCACAGTCCCTTGAGTCCAATTGGTGTGGTTCAAATACTCTTTGGTGTGGGATATCCCCTAGAATATGGCCGACCTACCAGGGGTTACACTTGTAAGTAAAACTGACTCTCCCTCTCGCAGTCACTGTTACTTGCTAACACTCCTCAGCTATCGGTGGCACTTTATGCTCATCCCCCTTCTCCATGATAAAATTTTGTCTGGCTTGAGCTTATGCAGATCTTGTGCAAGCTACCACATCCATTGTGAGGAACTGTGTGCAATCGTTCCGTTGGGTCCAGAAAACACTGTTCACATTCGCAGTCATCTACTACTGCTGGCTCTTATAACCTTTCCGTCCCCTCTTCCATTATGGTCTCTGTCCCTTGATAGCAGGGGCTGAGATAGAGATGTCCCACATAGAGCTAATCACTCCACAGTCTCTGCTTGTTGACCCATTGTGGATCTTGGCGCTAATTACCGTCAACTGCAGAAAGGAGCTACTCCGATGAGGGTTCAGTGGTACACTAATCCACGGGTACAGCGGTAAGTCCTGAGTCCGATGAGGGTTCAGTGGTACACTAATCCACGGGCACAGCGGTAAGTCCTGAGTCCGATGAGGGTTCAATGGTACACTAATCTACAGGCACAGCGGTAAGTCCTGAGTCCGATGAGGGTTCAGCGGTACACTAATCTACGGGTACAGCGGTAAGTCCTGAGTCCAATGAGGGTTCAGTGGTACACTAATCTACGGGCACAGCGGTAAGTCCTGAGGTGCCATTTTAATGCTATGTCTATTTAGCAAGATAATAGTGATAGGTTGTCCTCTATGCCTATGACCTGTCTAATCACAGGACCTTGGTCTAATAATAGTAAGGCTAAGGGAAGGCTTTCATCTTGAGCAGGCCTTACATTCAGTGAGAGATTGGTTGGTTGCATCCATGACATCTGTACCACCATTGCATGTATGCAGAGGGCATGTTTTACCAGGCCAGTTGTTATTGTGGCTTGCAGAGTGCACAGCTGGGTATGCTTGATAATTATTTTCCCTTCTCTGGTAGTGTGCACAGATAGTGCTGTGTAAAAGCTGAGCAGTAGAGATGAAGCTTCCAGGTCAGTAACAGCTCGACTTCTCTGTGTTCTGTAACTCGGGTACATCATGTCTTCAGCATTAGGATCCACTTCTGGAGGGTGGCCAAGGAAATAGCCTACCACGCCCAGGGATCTATGGAACCTCACAACCAACAACTACAAAAATCAAGAACCCAGTCCTTTGCTAGCCTGTAGTGTCTATTATGGGCATTGTTGCCCTCTTATAGGGTAACTAACTTTAAACTTTATATATATATATATATATATATATATATATATATATATATATATATGCTTTTTTTCAGGAAATATATACATATTTCAGGAAATACATACATATATATATATGTATGTATGTATGCATGTATGTATGTATGTATTTATGTATTTCCTGAAATTTCTATCCCAGTGGCTTTTATACAACTTTTTCAAAAGGTCCTTAGTGTTTGTTGGCAGAGAAAATGAATTGCCAAAAGGTTTGTCCAAAAGGAAGCTTTGGGATGACCAGTTAACACCCAAGACTTCAAGCAGTGGCACAGAAGCTAATGAAAATAATGACCTTGGAGACCTTACCCAGGAAGCATTTGATCTCATGATTAAAGAAGACCCATCTTGTCAGTATTGGAAAGAGGTGGCAGAACAACGGAGGAAAGCTCTCTATGAAGCACATAAAGAGAATGAGAAACTTCATAAAGAAATTGAACAAAAGGACAGTGAAATTGCCTGCCTGAAAAAGGAGAATAAAGACTTGGCCGAAGTAGCGAACACGTACAGTACATGGCAGAGGTAATGGAGAGGCCGAGTAATGAACCCCTGGATAACTTTGAATCACCGGACAGTCAGGAATTTGATTCTGAAGAAGAAACTGTTGAGTATTCCGAACTGGAAGACTCAGGACCTGGGACGCGTGCAGAGGAGACTGTGTCTTCCTCCACGGATGCCAAGCCGTGCACGTGAGGAGTGGGGCGCGGAGTGGGGCGCGGAGTGGGGCGCACAGCCAGTGTTGCCCTTGGGTATAGTGCTTGGTAAATTAACTATATGATGCAAGTGCTGGAATCCAGGTTTGAATCCTGGGGCTATTACTGTGTTAAAATACAGATAGTGTGTATTTTTAACCTGTTTTTATGTAAATAGCATTTTCATTTTTGTCAGTGTCAGATGTGAATTGTGTATATTAAATAAAGTTCAATTTCCTGTTGAAAAAAAAAAGGTCCTTAGTGTTAGCTACCCCATTTCCCCTCTTTTACCCTCCCCTCTCACTCACCAAATATATATACATATATATGTGTGTGTGTGTATATATTTGTATATATATGAATGACATGGTCTTACCACATAACTCTACCTGGCCTGGAACTCGTAAATCTCCACCTGCCTCTGCCTCCTGAGTGCTCAGATTAAAGGAATTCACCACCATGCCCAGATCTCTTCTTTGAGGCAAGACCTCTCCCTGTTCTTAAAGGATCCAGCCCTTAGGACGTCTCACTTGCATCCCACACCCAGCTGCCCCAACTGGTCTCCATTGCACACTCCTGGGATCCACCCTCCCTGTCACTTACAGACAGGAGCACTGGTTTTATCTGCCTCCCCACCACCCCGTGATGTATTTCTGAGCCCCTGAGTGGAGGCCTACATTCTACTTTGCCCTCTTCCCTTTTTTTCTCCAGGATCCGGAGATTCCAAGCCCTCCCACACATGCCTCCATCTCTACAGTCAGTCTTGAGTCCCCGGGACTATCATCCCATGAGTTAGGGACTCAGCTGCATCACTCGACCCTGAAGTGATGGTCTTCAACATGGCTCGTTCCCAGCAACCGACATCATTCACCAAGTGTGCCATTAAAGCCAAGCAAGACTTTATAAACGTGGGCTTAATGTTAAGTCCATAAGAAAATCTCTGTAATTTCCTGCTGGGCAACGGGGATGCTGTCTGGTTCCTACAGGGCCATAATTTTAAGGGGAGAGAAATGTTCCCCACCACACGAATGATAGGAAGTCAGTAGTTCTGGTTCTGGGCAGCTGTTGACACTGGGAAACTACATGGCGTAGGCTCCCACCTACCTCAGCTAAACGGTATCTTTATGAGATCAGTGAGCTTTGGCCTTAGTGAAGGGTGACAACAAAGATAAATGAATAAACAAATAAATAAACTTTCGAAGTCTAAGTATAATTGGCAAACTGACCTTTGGAATATATTTTCCCACCCAGTTCCCAAGCTGAGGGAAACTGTGTACTTGATGCAAAGAGGAGCACCATGTGAGAAATACCTGGGAGCACCACAAGCAGGAAGATGGCTTCCGAGAGGCTACAGGCAGGGCTGAAGATACACAGACCCTGAGACAGGACTACCAGAGTAGTGCAGTAGTGGGGCCCCCTCCTGGCATTGGGCCCTCAAGCACTCAGGGGGCCAGGCCTGGCCTCGCAGAGCACATACGCTCGCTCAGGAATAGGCTGAGGAGGCTGATCACCCCGGGCCATTAGAGGCCAGCGGACTCATCCAGTACACTGCTTGCTACATAGGAGTGATCGATCAGCTGAGTTCCCAGTGAAACACTGGCTACAGCAGTGTGAGTCTATGACTCCAAAGCTGGCCAGAACTGGAGACAGGAGGATTCGGAGGGCTTACTGAACACGAACAGCGAGCTTCAGGCTCAGTGAGAGACAGACCCTATCTTAAAGTGTCTTAAGGTGGAGGACCTGAGAGATAGCTCAGCAGGTAAAGGTGGCCACCAAGCCTGATGACTCATTTAGTCTCAGGGTCCTACAGGGCTAAAGACGAGACTGACGCCTACAAATTGTCCTGACTTCCACATACATGCAGCCTCTCTCTCTCTCTCTCTCTCTCTCTCTCTCTCTCTCT
>JADRCD010233497.1:0-29362 GCA_019843815.1 Montemys delectorum | reverse complement strand
TCTTCTCAAGTTGTTTACTTCTCTTATGGAAAATTTTCTACACAAGTATATACTTCTAATATTTCTCATTTTGGCAAAATATCTTTCATATATTATTCTAGATAACTAATACATCAAAACAGCTCACTGCAAACAACTTCCAAACATTTCCTATTATGAGGGGGAGCAAGTCCTGCTACAGACCTGCTCCTTACACTTACAAACAGAATTGCTGTCCTGTAACACTAGCCGGGCAATGTGCGAAGCCTCTGTGTGTAATATACCTTTATTCTTCTGATGCAATTGTCGTCTCTGAGGTCTGCTAACCAAGGCCGAGTGCTGGTTCTTCCAGCCTCTGTATAATCTAACCTAGGCCTAGGATGTTTGCAGCCTCTGAGACTTACTGCTGAATAAGTTCATCCTTTCTAGCTCTTTCTAATTGCTGGCTGGCTGGTTCAACTTAGCTCTTCTGGCTCAAACTCCTCTCCAAGCTGACTGATTCAATCTGACTTCTCCCAGCTTCTCCTGAATTGCTCTGCTTGGCCTCAAACTAACTTTGGCAAAAATTTGTTCTAATCTTCTGACTCCTTCTCATTCTCTGGCTCATTCTGTCTTCAACCTGTCTCTGAAAAACTCTCCCATTCAAACTGCTTCCTCTCTCTGCATTGCTCTTATAAGTAGCCTCTCTTTCTTCTCTTTTCTCTGGTGAGAGTTGGGCAAATCCTATTCTGTGAAATCTTTCTCTGATTTGTCACTTTGTCTGCCATTCAATTAGACATCACTTCAAATATGGCTGCCTCCTTCTACAAACTACCTTTATACCTTCGTAGTTTGGGATGAAAGATGTGTGCTAAGGGCATGTCTGTATTCCAGCCAGAGGGATCAAAGGTGTATGCTAAAGCTGAGCCACACCGCAACTAGAAGCAGGTTTTCCACAACACAGTCTCAAGGTTCACAGTGTGATCAAAACCCACAACATCCTTGTTCTCAGTCCCCTCAGCCCTTCCATCAGCTGACCAAAAATGTCTTTCATCTCAGTTCTGAAGAAGAGAGTCCTCAGATCTCCTCTCCCCCACAATCTGAGTGTAAGAACATGAGCCTGAATCTCACTCAGAGCTCTGTCCCAGGCACCTGTGGCTGCTGGGAGCCAGAAGCGGGGCCAAGGGAGTGGCTTGTCTAAGTCCTCTGGGAGTCTTCAGTGTTTTCATGGGGATGTCTGTCTGACTGCACACTGCTCACAGTCTCTTTAACCCCTTATTTCAGAAGCCAGGTAGAGTGTGGAACCTTCTAGAATGTAGCTATGTCTCCCCAACAGGATCCAAAGATTCCCTCCCTCCCACTGTCCCTGGTTCCCCTGTCTTGTATTCTCACTGGGTTTCCCAGAGGCCTCACTTGTGGCTGGAATGGAGGTCATGTGCCTTGGATTCCATGGGTCAGAACTCATATACATGAGGCAGGGTCCTTGTTTTCCGGAGCAGGTTTTCCTGATTCTCTTGTGATGTGTGTGTGTATGTGTATGGTGTATGATATGTGTGTGCAGGTGTATATGTTTGAGAGAGATGTGTGTTTATGTATGTAATGTGTGTGTGTGTGATATGTGTGTTAGAGAGATGTGCATGTGTTTGTATGTGTGTGTGAGATGTGTGCAGGTGTGTATGTGTGTGTAAGAGATGTATGTGTAGGTGTGTGTACGATATATGCATGGTGTGTGAGACATGTGCAGGTATGTATATGTATGTGAGAGAGATGTGTGCAGGTATGTATGTGTATGTGAGAGAGATGTGTGCAGGTATGTGTGTGATGTGTGTGTAACATGTGATGCAGGTGTGAGCCAAGTGTGCGGGTGTGTGTGTGTGAGAGATGTGTGTTGGTATGTATGAAAGATGTGTGCAGGTATGTGTGAGAGATGTGTGCAGGTGCATGTGTGTGAGATGTGTGTGAGATGTGTGTGTGTGTGTGTGTGTGTGAGATGTGTGTGTGTGTATGTGTGTATGAAAGAGATGTGTGTGGAGGTCAGAGGGTGGTAAGTCTGTGGAGCCAGTTCTTTTCTTTCACCCTTACATGGGTTTTGGGGATTGAACTCACATCATCAGGCCTGCGAGGCAAGAGCCCTTCCACCCTTCCACAGCCTCTCTCAGGATTTTTACAAGTGTTTCTCTTCCTGTTGGTTTTGGAAGAGCGTGTGTTACGGAGAAGAAGGAGTGCCTCCAGGAAGCGGCTCCTTACCTCTTGACTACTGGGGTTTTTTTTTGTTTACCTTTCTTATTTTTTCTTTTTTAAAGACCTGCAGTACTTTGCCTCATTATGAGATAGATCTTGTATTGATTCAGCTGTTTTGAGGATGGTAGTCTGGGAGCATGGGTGTGTGCATGTGTGTGCACATGCAGTCAGTGTGTGTGTGTGCAGTCAGTGTCTGTGTGCATGTGTGTGCACATGCAGTCAGTGTGTGTGTGTGTGTGTGTGTGTGTGTGTGTGTGTGTTACACAGCACTTTGAAATTGTCCCACAGGAGTTGTTTTCTTTCTTGACTGTTTTGTCTGAGCAGCAAGCACTGCTGGGAGGAGAGGGCTGTGACTTCCCTAAGGAACATGGGGGTCACGTACTTTTTCAGGGAGAACCTACACACATGCCCAGGTTGTTCCTCGTGACCCCCTATGGGCACCAGCTGCTGTTTTGGCTTAGATGCTGTGGGTGTCGTGGTGTAGGAGTCAAGGGCCTGGACCATGATTTTGGAAATATCAGATAGGAACATTCCTCCATGTTGGAGGGTCCCCGAGAGCACTCCTGGGTACACAGTTGGCTGAGGATGCCTCTTGGGACTCAGTACACAGTCGTGCCTGTAGCATGGAATCAGCAGAGGCAAAGGCTGGGGGTAGAGACTGGAAGAAGAAACCCAGTATTAAGAGTCCTTTGCTGTGGACTCCTCTAGCCATGGGCTGTGATTTCTGTTAGCTGTCCCATTGCTCTGACCAAATTACCCAACAGAACACATTGAGGAAGGCTTCATTTGGGCTCCTGGTGTCAGAGGCCCTGGAGTACATACATCCTGGTGGAGAAGGCAGAAGGAGAGAGGTTCACTGGTTCTCCTTCTCCCCATTGTGTTCCACTGAAGCCTCCGGCCTAGGGGATGGTGATGCCCACATTCTGGGAAACTAACCCCTTCAGTTAATCTTCTCTGGAAAAGCCTTCCTAGGCACACCCTAAAATGCACTTCACCATTCTGCACGGTGATTCTAACCCCAGTAAAGTTGGGAGGGAAGATTAAGCATTACCATGGGAGGTGTTTGAGTTTGGTTAGCACCCAGGCTTCGTATTGGCTACTGCCCAGATAGGCTCTAATCTGGGCCTGGTAAGGCAGAAACAGCAGCGCTCAGGAGACAGGCAGAGTTCAAGGCCAGCCAGGCCAACACACAAGACCCTGGGTTGGTTGGTTTGTTCATTTTGAGAAGGAAAATTCCCAGGCTCGCAGGAGAGAGGGTAGGGGTAGAAGCTTGGCATCAACGCACCATTGGTTACAGCAACCCAGGCCCAGCAAAGCCACCCTCATTAGGAAAAGGGAGCCTTTCCCAGACCCACGTCCCAATACGCCAGCCCAGGGCCACCCTCGCAAGAGCCCTCCTTCCGAGGAAGGGCGGGGCAGTTCTGGCTTCTGGGAAGAATCTGTTTTACACTTAATGGATTCATCCCTCCCATACCTGATTCCAGAGTCCTCCCATGACTGGTTTGGTTCCTGGGAACAGTGGCTCTCTAAACCTGTAACAGCCACTGACTTCATCCCAAGACAGGGAGAAGGATGAAGGCATTGGAGGCCTGAGGCAATCCAGGACCAAACTTGCCTCCTCCCAGTTGCCTGGAGCTGGGCTCCCCAGGGGAAACTGAGGCTGGGAGTGTGGCTCCTCTGTGTGTCTATGTTCACCTCTCTGGATTTACCTTGGGACTACATTGGGACTGAACTTATCTGTGTGTTCATCATTCATTCATTCATTCATTCACTCACTCACTCACTTCCTGGACTCTTCTTCTGTTCTGTGTCCTGAGGGGTCTGATGCGACCCCTCAGCCCCTGCCCCGCAACCGCACATCTATCCTTGTAGCTCCATTTCAGACCCCTCCTAGGGAGCCTCTTATTCCGACCTGGCTTTCCAGAGCATCCTTTGGAGGAAGAGCTCCAGGGGCCGAGTCAGCAGCAGCTGCCTCAACCTCCCTTTCTCCTCACCCTGCAGGATGGCCATGCCCATCAGCGTCTCTAACCCTGACCTGCTGAGGCACAGTACGGAACTCTTCATGGACAGCGGCTTCTCTCCGCTGTGCCAGCGGATGGGGGCCATGGTGGCCTTCAGGAGATTTGAGGAATTCACCAGGTAGGGTACAGGAGCTGTGTGGGCTTTTCCACCTCCCAGCCACTCATCCATTAACACTTGAGCCCAGAGAGACCCAGACTCAGGCACTGCAGTTAAGAATGACAGACTCCTCGGGGAGGGATGGGGAAAGCTGGCCCATGGGACTTGGCTAGACGGGAGCCCAAAGTTCTAGCATGCTGTTGTACCATAGAGACTGGCCTCATTCTTTAGAGGCAGGGGGTCCCTCAGCTTTCCTCTGTCCCACCCCACAGGAACTTTGATGAAGTCATCTCCTGCTTTGCCAACGTGCCTACAGACACTCCTCTCTTCAGTAAGCCGTGCACCTCCCTGTACTCCGAGGAGGACAGCAAGGTAAGCCCAGTGGGCGGCATTGGTGGGGGAGGGGCAGACTCCAGCCCCGCCCTCTCGCCCCCAGCCCCTGTTTCTCTCTTGCAGAGCCTCCGAGAGGAGCCTATCCACATCCTGAATGTGGCCATCCAGTGTGCCGACCACATGGAGGATGAGGTGCTGGTGCCAGTCTTCCGTGCCTTTGTCCAGTCCAAGGTAGTCCCATTGTGCCTCTGGGGCTGGAGGACAGGCTGTCTTGACCTTTGTGCTGCTGTCGCAAAATACCCCAGACTGGGAATAAAGTAAAAAGTTTATGGGGCAGGGCAGGAGAGATGGCTCAGCAGCTTAGGGGCTCTTACTGCTCTTACAGAGGACTTGGGTTTAGTTCTCAGCACCCACGTGGCAGCCAGCAACCACCCACAACACTGTGGTACACAGATATACCTAGGAGCATGACACTCATACACATAGAATAAATCAAGTGTAGATATATACCTTGATGGGTTCTGTCTTAGGGTTTTACTGCTGTGAGCAGACACCATGACCAAGACAACTCTTTTTTTTTTTTTTTTTTTGGTTTTTTAAGACAGGGTTTCTCTGTGTAGCCCTGGCTGTCCTGGAACTCACTCTATAGACCAGGCTGGCCTCAAACTCAGAAATCTGCCTGCCTCTGCCTCCCAAGTGCTGGGATTAAAGGCGTGTGCCACCACCGACTAGCTCCAAGGCAACTCTTTAATTGGGGCGAGCTTACAGGTTCAGAGGTTCAGCCCATTATCATCAAGGCAGGAACATGGCAGCGTCCAGGCAGGCATGGTGCAGGAGGAGTTGATAGTTCTACATTTTCATTTGAAGGCTGCTAGGAGAAGACTGACTTCCAGGCAGCTAGGATGAGGGTCTTAAAGCCCAGACCCACAATGACACACCTACTTCAACAAGGCCACACCCACTTCAACAGGGCCACACCTACTCTAACAAAGTCACACCCACTCCAACAAGGCCACACTTCCTAATAGGGCCACTCCCTGGGCCAAGCTTATGGAAACCATGACAGGTTTTTACCCTGCTAATCAATGTTCAGACCAGAAGTGGACACTCCTGGTCCCCCACAAGACAGTATGGCTGTGTCCTGACAGTTCAATCTGCTCTTGCATTTTTTGTATATAACATTGGAGTCTGAACCCTTACATGCATGTCTCATAGCTTCCAATGCACAAAGCATCAGTGTATAACATGGCCATTGAATTCAGACTGAGGATATAGCTCAGTGGTAGAGCTCTTGCCTGGCATACTATGGATCCTAGGTTCAAATCCCATTACTACAAAAAAAACCCCCAAAAAACCCGAAATCACAAAATGCACAATTTGATGCTTTTCAAGTATGTGTACAGTTGCATGGGCTTCACACGACTGTCAGTTTGAGAACATTGCCTGAGAAGCAGAACCCCGAGCTCTCTCTCAGCCCAGTGGAGGCAACCACTGACCTAGTTCCCAGCTCTGTAGACTCGCTCATTTTAAATGTTGTCTGCTATCGTGTCTTTGACTAGCTTCTTGCATTTAGTATACTTGTGGAGTTCATCCACAGAGCAGCGTGCATCAGCACACCAGGCCACAGAGCAGCATGCGTCAGCACGCCAGGCCTTTACCAACCAAATCATCTTCCACTGTGTCTGTGTGTTTAAATGCAGAAACACATCCTGGTGGACTATGGACTCCGAAGAATCACATTCCTTATTGCCCAAGAGGTTAGTCCCAATCCTTAATCTGTCCTCTTTCTTATTCTCTGAGCCTCAGGCCGAGTAGTTGGTAATTATTCTCTAGGGTGACCTAGAAGCAATTAGTTGGACAGTCTTTCCAGACAATTCATTGTGAAAGCAGACTGAGTCATTTTTAATGATCACAAAATTCGTAGGGGGAGGACTCAGAGTCTACCTTCACTGAATTGCCTCTTGCATGGATTTCTTTTGGCAGAGAGAATTTCCCAAATTCTTCACCTTCAGAGCTAGAGATGAGGTAAGATGAAAGGTGTTGTTGACATTATTATTTCTGAGTATCCTTCACGGTCCCCGAAGGGAGGATACTCAGAGTCTGAGGTATGAGCCCTCGTTTTTCCCTGGAACCACACTATGTATCCTGCATCGAGTTTGGATGCATAGGGCTCCTGCTCACTTGATATATTTTGCATTTGCTGCTGTACTCAGTAAGCTGGCTGCCTGCTTTATAAGTCTTTGTTGGAGCACAGCTACAGCTGTTTGATTAGCTATCACCTCTGATTTTCACAGTCACTGAGCCTGTATGGCTCATCTCCCTAAAAACGTTTAGTACCCAGCCCTATGCTGACTCCTGTTCTAGAGCAGGTGGCCTTAAGAGCTCAGCGCTTTGTATTTTGATGGTTCCTGGGTCTGTTTTACTTGGGTAAACAGCATCCTTGTTTGAGGGGAGGGGACAGGGGGACTTGTTATTTTCTCTCCAGTTCAGTTTCCAAAACTGCCAGTTGATTTCTTTGATGGGACTTACTCTCATGAAGAAGCCAGGTTCAGAAGTTGATGAATAAGAGACGGCTGTCAGACAGCAGCCTCGTGGCTCTGGCATGCCCTGGGGCAAGCATGGCACCCACTCAGGAGTTGCTCTTGCAATGCCTGTGACCTGCAAATCTCTTGAGCCTCAGATATTGCTCGTGATGAGGTGCCACAATAAGGGCTCGTTTCTGAGCCCCAGGCTCAGCAGCATGGAACCTGGACCATTCAGGCTGCCATCACAGTGACAGACAGACTGTCCTCTCTCTGGCTGGCCTACAGTTTGCAGAAGACCGGATTTATCGCCACTTGGAGCCTGCCCTGGCCTTCCAGCTGGAGCTGAGCCGGATGCGCAACTTTGACCTGACTGCTGTGCCCTGTGCCAACCACAAGATGCATCTTTATCTGGGAGCCGCCAAGGTGAAGGAAGGGTTGGAGGTGACTGACCACAGGTTCTTTATTCGAGCCATCATCCGGCACTCAGACCTGATCACCAAGGTAAGGTGACACAGGGTAGCTCCATTCCCACCATGCAGCTTGTCCCTCTGCTCTGGCCTTCTCTTCCCCAAGTTCTCGTCTGGGCTGCATTCTAGGGATCAGAAGGTATGCTCAGCACACAGGGTCCTGCCCTTTCAGACACTTCAGCCAGCGATGCTTCAGTCAGATTCTTATATTTTGTGACATTTTCTGGGTAGAAGAGAGCCAAAGGGATGGAAAGATGCTGGCTTGTTCAGGGAATTTCTCATGTTTTCCAATCAACCACTGGTGATCACATTGTGAAAGTTCAAATATTATTACAAAGTATTTTAAAGTCAAGCTGGCAGGGGGTGGATGGGTGGGTAATGTGGCTCAGGAGATGAAACACTCACCGCTGCCGTTGTGCAAGCCTGGAGCCCACATGAAAACTACACAGCCGTGGTTCCCTGTGATCCCAATAGGGACAGGGAATTCCCCAGGACAAGTAGACTCACCAGAGTGAGCAAGCTGCAGGTCCAGTGAGACACCCTGTGCCCAGAAATAGAATGGAAGGCTGGAGGTACTGCCCTCAGCTGCTTGTGACTCCAGCTGCAGGGGATCTGTCACCAGTGGACTCCACAGTCACTGCACGCACTCACAATCCCACACAGACATACAGACACGCAATTTAAAAGTTAAAAAAAGAAGGCAGAAAGCAAATCCATAGAGGACACCATCAACCTCAGGCCTTAACACACATGTCTCTGAGCACCAGTGTGCACACATGGGTATGTAGCACACACATAAATCATACACAAGTATAATACACATACATGTGCTTTTAAAAAATCATGTGAGAGTGCCAAGCCAGATGTGGTGGCGTACGCCTTTAATTCTAACGCTCAGGAGGCAGAGGCAGGCAGATCTCCGAGTTAGAGGCCAGCCTGGTCTATAGAGGGGGTTGATGGTCTTTATTAGAGCCAGAGTCCCAAGACAGCCAAGGCTACACCAGAAACCTTGTCTTGAAAAAAAACAAAAACAAACAAAAAGAGACCAAGAATCCTTCAGTGGAGGGGCCAGGCTTACTGATGGTCTTTCTAGAGATGATTCTGTTCTGCCAGTGGTCAGAGCCAGTGTGGGCAGGACACTCAGAACAATTGTGTTTTTACTTGTGGGCCGTGCTCTACATGAACAAAGACCCATTCATGAGGCATCCCATTTATTTATATGCCCGTGGACATACTGGGTATATTGGGAAAGGGGGTTGTGATTTTAAAAAGATCAAATCAGCCACTGATGAATTTTTTAAAAAAATACAAAATTACATGTATGTATATATTGGGGGCAGGAGGGACCACCACAGCGTGTGTATGGACTCGGGAGGGCAACTGTGGGAGTCCATTCTCTCACTCTCACTGTGTGGGATCTGGAGACTGAACTCAGGCCATCAGGCTTGGCAGCAAGCCCCCCTACTCCCAAGCATGCCCTAATACCACAGTGAGGATGTCTGAGGAGCAGGGTGCAGAACACGGCTCATAGCCTCAACAGCTTTCTGCCCTCAGCAAGGCCCTGCCATCTTACCAGACACACCAGGAAGAGGGGAGCACAAGCTAGGTACAAGGCCCCTGGCTGAGGCCAGCCTCTTGCTCGCCCTTTGGCAGGAAGCCTCCTTCGAGTACCTGCAGAATGAAGGGGAGCGGCTGCTGCTGGAAGCCATGGATGAGCTGGAGGTGGCATTCAACAACACCAGTGTGCGCACTGACTGCAACCACATCTTCCTGAACTTCGTGCCCACGGTCATCATGGACCCACTCAAGGTTGTACCACTGTGGCTCTCCCAGACCCCGAGTATGTTTTCCCGTGGTTCTTCACATGCTTTGCTCTGGGGTCATGACTCCCAGTCCTCCAGGCCCGAGTTCTAGGATCATCATAGTTAAGCTTTACTGCTGTGAGCAGACACCATGAACCAAGGACAGCATTTAAGAGATTCAGTCCACAGTGCAGGAGGAGCTGAGAGTTTCAATCTTTATCTGAAAGCTGCTAGCAGAATACTGGTTTCCAGGAAGCTAGGATGAGGGTCTTAAAGCCCACACCTACAGGGCCACACCCACTCCAACAGGGCCATACCTCCTCCAACAGGGCCACACCTCCTCCAACAGGATCATCCCTACTCCAAAAAGGCCACACCCACTCCAACAAGGCCATACCTCCTCCAGCAGGGCCACACCTACTCCAATAGGGCCACACCTACTCCAACAGGGCTACACCCTTTAATAGTGCCATTCCCAGCGCCAAGCATATACAAACCATCACAAGGATGAACACATATGGTTTCATCACCCAGTCACTGAGGGTGTAGCTCAGTGGCAGAGCACCTGCCTGGAATACACAAGGCTCTGGGTTCCATCCACATCGGTGGTTAGCCGCTAATAGTTTGTGTTGGGTGCCTGGCTCCTAGCCTCCTGCACGCTTTACTGTCCCCTTGCCTGTATGTGTGGGGTGGACTCTGACGGTGCTGCACTTCCCGGCAGATCGAGGAGTCAGTGCGTGCCATGGTCATGCGCTATGGCAGCCGGCTGTGGAAGCTCCGTGTGCTTCAGGCCGAGGTTAAGATCAACATCCGTCAGACAACCTCGGACAGTGCCATCCCCATCCGCCTCTTCATCACCAATGAGTCCGGCTACTACCTGGACATCAGCCTCTACAGAGAAGTGACGGATTCCAGATCGGGAAACGTAAGGGTACGCCAGCCAGGGTCTTGAGCCCAGATGTGTTCCAGACATCAGGCTGAGGGTGGAAGCCACCATCGCCTCGCCTCGCCTCGCCTCGCCTCGCCTTGCATCATGGCAGCCTCCAGTAGCTAGCTTCAGGGTGTGATAGATGTGGTAGTTTTCCGTCTGTTCATCTTCCTAGGCAGAACCGTGCAGCCCCATAGCAGAGTCCATCCTGTGGCCATGTTGCCTGTGGAAAATGGAGTGTGTGGCACTTAACCGTGCAGAGCTGACTGCCACTGGTCTGCCAGAGAGACATGTTTCCCCCAAACACCTTGCAGAAACAAGTTCTGTAAATGAACCCTGGACCATATTACATGTGCGTACATGTATACATACATGTGTGTACCTGCCTATTATGTGTATCCATGCACTTTTTAAACTTGAAATGATGAGACTCAAAACTCTCAAGTTGCAAAGATAGTACAGAACAAAACACTGGATGGCTTTACCCCTGACCAGCTTCTTCCAAGGACACGACGATTCAGTTGGCGGTAGCATGCTACCTAAACCGTAAAGTGACACAGCTGTCCTACCAATCACTCAGGGACAGACCCCATATAGATTCCCATGGTTCTTGTCTGCATACCTTGGGGGTAGGGCTCTGTTTCCCACAGGCCTGTCCTACTCTGGTTGCCACATGGCCAAGGGCGTAAGCTCTGCTCTGTGGATCTGCCTCTCCACTGAACTTTTGATTCGAGGACTCAGGTTGGGGTAGGATTCAAACCCAGGTCCACCAGAAGAGCAGCCAGTGCTCTTAATTTCCCAGCCGCCTCTCCAGCCCCCTCCCTTTTTCTTTCTTTCCATCCAGATCATGTTTCACTCCTTTGGCAACAAGCAAGGGAGCCTCCACGGGATGCTGATCAACACCCCCTATGTCACCAAGGATCTGCTCCAGGCCAAGCGATTCCAGGCGCAGTCCTTGGGGACCACCTATGTGTACGACTTCCCGGAGATGTTCAGGCAGGTAAGTCCTGCCGGCTCAGATGGGCAGTGGCCCTTCCCTTCCTTCCATCCTTTGTTCTAAGTTATACTTCTGAGACCCGTTCTATTATATGTATACACTGTAGCTGTCTTCAGACTCTTCAGAAGAGGAAGTCAAATCTCTCATTACAGATGGTTGTGAGCCACCATGGGGTTGCTGGGATTTGAACTCAGGACCTTTGGAAGAGCAGTCAGTGCTCTTAACCACTGAGCCATCTCTCCACCCCTCTGAGACCCGTTCTAGATGAGGCCTTCCTAGGAAGAAGTAATTCATGCAGGGATGACTGATTTCATGGTACTTTCTCCCCAGTCACACTGAACTTTATCTTGTTAAGTGATATGCTGAGGAAGCTTAGGAAAAAAAGGGAATCGGGTGGGGGAGAAGAAAAGTATCTCATAATCAATGACTATGATAAATTGTTCAGCATTTAATCTTTGCTACTACTGGCTTGCTTACGTATTTGCGTGCATGCATGCGTGCATGTGTGCGCGCACATGTATGCATGCGTGTGCAGGGGCCAGAGGTCAACATCAGGTAATCAGGTATTTTCTTTGTTCTCCATCCTGTTTGTTGAGACAGGGTCTCTCAGTTAACCTGGAGGTTGCCAATCTGGCCAGAGTGGCCGTCCTGCAAGCCCCAGGGCTCCTTTGGTCTCTATCTCCTCAGCTCTGTGGGATTCAGCTCTGGTCCCCATGCTTGTGAGGACCCCACTTTGCTGCCTGAGCCATCCCCTCTGGCCCCTACTTCTGATCTGTTTGCTCGTTTACATGTTAACTGAATCAGGCTGACCCCGGGGAGGAGTTACATGAGTGCATGTGTATGTGCAATGTACATTTGCTTTAAAGTAATTAGTCTCTTGATAACCAAGAAGTCACCAAAACAGTACAGGGAAAAAGAATGAGCCGTCTCCCCGGGACGAGAGTGTTCCTGTGTGCCATGTCCCCAGAGACACAGTATGTTCCAATAAAGAAATCGATAATGATGCAGTTGATACCAGCTTTGAGAAATCTTAGCCCCACCCTTAGACAGTGTCTGGGAGCCAGGTGCGTGGCAGCCCAAGTTCAGACCTCCGCAGTACCCACCTTAAAAAAGCCAGGCATGGAAGTGCGCACGTGTAATTCTGAGCCCTTGGGGGCAGAGGCAGGGGAATTCCTGGGACTTACTGGCAGTCAGTCTAGACAATAAGTGAGATCTAGGCTCAGTATGTGTGTGTGTGTGTGTGTGTGTGTGTGTGTGTGTGTGTGTGTGAGAGAGAGAGAGAGAGAGAGAGAGAGAGAGAGAGAGAGGGAGAGAGAGAGGTACTCTGTCTCAAAAAAAGAGGATGGGGAATGTGATTGAAGACCTGGTACTCTGAGGTGTCACCTCCAACCAGGAAGGGCAGCGCTTCCCTACCCATGACTCCAAGCTTTTCCTTTCCTCCAGGCTCTCTTTAAACTGTGGGGCTCCCCAGAGAAGTACCCCAAGGATATCATGACGTACACAGAGCTGGTGTTGGATTCCCAGGGCCAGCTGGTGGAGATGAACCGGCTTCCTGGTTGCAATGAGGTAGGAGGTGGGCGTGAGGCAGGACTTGGCAGAACCCAGCCAGGGTCAGCTTGCTTCAGGTGTCACCTGGAAGAACCAGAGTCATTTTGCTTAGCCCTCATCTCGTTCCCAGGTGGGCATGGTGGCTTTCAAAATGAGGTTCAAGACCCCAGAGTATCCAGAAGGCCGGGACGCCATTATCATCGGCAACGACATCACCTTCCACATTGGCTCTTTCGGCATAGGGGAGGACTTCCTGTACCTGCGGGCATCTGAGATGGCCCGAATGGAGGGCATCCCCCAAATCTACCTGGCAGCTAACAGCGGGGCCCGTCTGGGCCTGTCTGAGGAGATCAAGCAGATATTCCAAGTGGCTTGGGTGGACCCACAGGATCCCCACAAAGTACGTCAGCTATGTGGGTGGTGGCCTGATGGTTACCTGGGTGGAACATCCCTAACCCCAAAGTCCCCTTATCAGAAATGCTCCCAGGCCAAAGCTTAAGAATCAGTGTGATGTCCCAAACAGAAGTCCCACCCACCCTGAAGATGCTGTGTGTGATGTGTCTGAGCAACACAGATGAGTGTTGTGTTTAGACTTGGTACCTCACTCTCAGGATATCTCATTATATGCAAATATGCCCGTCTGAAAAAAAAATTCAAAATCTAAACTGCTTCTGATCCCAAGCAGGTCAGAGAGACAGAGCCAACATAGCATCGACAGGGTGTCAAGATTCCTGCAAAATGATGGGAAAGGGTGCAGATGTAGAGCGACCATAAGCCCACCATCCATTATGTAACTCAGATTCACTGAACCACGAACAGTGCCACATTCGTGTCCAAGCAGTCAGGAGCCTGAAGCAAGAGGATAGAGTTCACAGCCAGGCTGGCCTATGTAGTGAGACCTGTTACACACACACACACACACACACACACACACACGCACGCACACACAAACACAACATCAAGAAACAAATGCTTTGGGACATGGTGATTAGCAGGAAATGGCTTAAAAACACCCCTTAAGGGCATGACAAAAAACTTGTAGGTGACGTGTGATGGCTTCTAAATCCATGTGTACCCAGAATGCAAAATGAGTAATGTCTCACACCCGGGCCTTAGATCATGTGTGTGTGCACATGTGTGTGCCTGTGTGAGGGCACACATGTGCATATGTGAGGGTGCACATGTGTGTGCATGTGTGAGGGTGTACTGTATACATGTGTGTGTGCACTTGGGGATGTGTATGTATATGCGTGCGCATGCATGCATGTAGGTAAAGGTCAGAGGACAGCCTCAGGTGCTGTTCCTCAGGTACCAATTCACCTTCTTTCTGTTTGAGACAGGTCCTCCTCAGCTTGGCACCTGTCAGGGTTTCTGGGCTGGCTGGCAAGTAAGGTTCCAGGGAGCCGTCTTCTCAACCACCTCTCCTGACACTGTAGGCACTCAGCCCTGACATGAGGCAGTGAGGATGGTCACTCTCACACAAAACATGTTCTCCAGACAGTGACACTGTGTCCCTAAAGGAAAAAAAAAACACTTTGGGAATCGAAAGTTAATTTTCTATTTTTTTATATAAAACTCTATCTTTAGTCTACACTTAGTCTAAACATCTGAAACTCAAAATGTTCTCTAATCTGAAACCTTTTGGTCACTTAACTCATCCCTAAAGTAGCAAATTTTACCCACACCTGAGTTCATGGGATGGGTCACAGTGAAAACACACAGACTCATGACAGTATGTTATGGGATTATATAGGCTATCTATAGGTTACCTATAGGCTATACCTCTAGCCCATCAGCTCTCAACCTGTGGGTCACAACCACTGGAAAACACACATTTCTGATGGTCTTAGGAACCCTCAACCACAAATTTATTTTTGTTGCTACTTCATACCTGCAATTTTGCTACTGAGCCACCTCTTAGTTCCTAACATCAGACATACATGTTTCCCATGGTCGTGACTCACAGGTTGAGAATGATTGCTGTGCCCACTAGTTGCCTACAAAGCATGAACGCGCCCCATCCCCAAGATGTCTCAGTAGGTCAAGAAGATACCCCAAAGCTAGACATATGGACATCTAAGATACTTCCAGTCCCTCGGATTTGGGCTGTCTAACCTGTACACACTGACACACATGTGCACACATGAGCACACACATTCCCTAGACAGTACGTAGCCAGAGCGTGAGGCTGCGTGTGAGGAAGAGAGAAGCCGGGAGTAGCCCCGTGGTGGGCAGGCAGTTTGAACTTGCAGTGTGTAGCAGTACCTCTGATGCTATCCACAGCCGCCCTGGAAGATGTTGACAGCTTAGACCATCTGGTGGCTGTGGAGTCCACAGAGTGGGGTCCGAGGCTCACTGAAGTGTGTTTTTAAGGGATTTAGATACCTGTACCTGACTCCCCAAGACTACACCCAGATCAGCTCCCTGAACTCGGTGCACTGCAAGCACATCGAGGATGAAGGTGAATCCAGGTAAATGAGGCCGCATTGACCTCCAAGTCCTAGCATATTCACAGTTCTTCTCAGCTGCCCGCAGGGGCGCTTCCACCTTAACAGCTTGGGACAATCTCCTGGTTACCTCCGAATGATTCAGTCCTCCCTCCCTCCCCCTCCTTCCCTCCCTTCTTCCCTTCCCTCGCCCCTTCTCTCCTCTCCTCCCTCCCTTCCCTCCCTCTCTCCTTCCTTCCCTCCCTTCCCCTCCCCCATTTGTCTCTCTACATCTCTGCCTCTCTTTCACTCTCTCTTTCTTGAGACAGAGTTTCTCTGTGTAGCCCTGGCTATCCTAGAACTCATGCCACAGACCAGGCTGGCCTCAAACTCAGAGATCCACCTGCCTCTGCCTCCCCAGTACTGGGATTAAAGGCGTGTGCCACCACCACCCAGCAAAAGGTCTTATGACCCAATTATCCAAAAAGATACAGTGGTCACTGGGGGTCTGTTCTTTGAGAATGCCAGAGATTACCAACTGTCTTCCCCAATCCAATTAAGAGGAATCACTCTTTAGGTGACTTTCTGGAATGTAAAAGGTTTTTAAATCGATAGTAAAATACGTTTGGTAAACTCAGTTAAATGCAGCCAGCAAAACATTTTCCTGCAGACCTGCCGAGCCCCCAACATGCTAGCATTTGTGAATTTCCAACGGGAGCTAGCCAGTGTGTCTCACCCCTTGGGGTCATGAACCAAGGCCATTCTCTCCACAAACCAGAGGCTGAGCTAGTTCCCTGTGGGATTGTGGGATGTGGGGTAGAGTGTGTTTCACCAAGAGCCTCTGTTGGGGGGGGGGCATCATTGTCTATGTCCACCTTGATCTTTAGGAAGCGTAGTTCCCGGAGCCCTGAGCCCCATCTTCACTTTGCCTCTGACTATTTTGGGTCCCAGCGTTAGTCTTTGCTCGCCCCCACCCCCACCCTAGACCTGGGGGAAATGTGCACTTCCTGTTTTTGTTTTGAGAGGAGCCTTGACTTCAGTCCTGTTTGAACCTTGCAGATATGTCATCGTGGATGTCATCGGGAAGGATAGCCTGGGTGTGGAGAACCTGAGGGGCTCGGGCATGATTGCCGGGGAGGCTTCTCTGGCCTACGAAAAGACCGTCACCATCAGCATGGTGGGTGCCTTCCTGGGCTCTTCTTTCCTTCGCCTCCCTTTTGTGTGAGTGTGTGTGTGTGTGTGTGTGTGTGTGTGTGTGTGTGTGTGCGTGCTCTCGAGCACGCTCTCATGCATGTGCACACGTGAGTGCACACACCCATGTAGAGGTCAGAGGTCAACATCGGGCATCTTCTTATCTTCTTTAATCGCTTTTCACCTGGTTTGGGGGTGGGGGGACAGAGTCTCTGCGAGTCTAAAGCTTGCCAATTCGGCTACAGCTGGCCAGTGAGCCCAAGGACCCTCCTGTCTCTGCCTCCCTAGCACGGCCATGCCTGAGTTTTCCATGGCCATTGAGAGTGTAAACTCAAGTCTTCACTGTGATTTGGCAGCACTTCCTGGCCGAGCCAGCCCCCAGGCCTGCCCCTCTCCCTTTTGAGACTTGGTCTTGCTATATACCTCAGGCTGGCCTTGAACTTGCGATCCTTGCTGCCTAAGCTGCTTGAGTGCCGGGACCAACCACGCCTGGCCTTCCCCTTTTGAGTGTAACTATAAGTCTGTCAATACAACAACACTTGAACCGGTGACTTCACAGAGCCCAATTCGGTCTCAGTTTTAACAGCTGTCTCAAGTCTGTTTCTCTGGTTTGTCAAGGAAGAAGCAGGAGAATCTCTTTGAGTCAACTTGGTCTACACCACAAGTTCTAGGCCAGCCAAGACTATATAGTTTTGAGGCCATGTCTCAAAAACAAGTATAAAATTAAATGTAAAAATAGATGTCCAGCAAGATGGCTCATTCGGCAAATGAAACTTGGTTGCCACCAAGTCTGCTAACCTGGTTCCATGTGCGAAATCCATGCGACAGAAAGAGAGCGGACTCTCTCCAGTTGCCCTCTGACCTCCACATGTATGTTGCAAGAAGTACATTTGTACATACACACTCACACAAATTAATGTAAAATTCTTAAGTAAAAGAATAAAGGTGCCATCGCCAGGCGGTGGTGGCACACGCCTTTAATCCCAGCACTTGGGAGGCAGAGGCAGGTGGATTTCTGAGTTAGAGGCCAGCCTGGTCTACAGAGTGAGTTCCAGGACAGCCAGGGCTATACAGAGAAACCCTGTCTCAAAAAACAAAACAAACAAAGAATCAAGGTGTCAAATGTTCAACAGCTTATGTGACTTTAGGAAGGACAGGCCACCCCATCCCCCTGGGCACCCCATACCCATAACCTTTCCAATCCTGTGCTGGTCCAGGCAGTGATGGAACACTTAACTGAGAACCCGTTGCTCACTGTCTGTCCTCACGCACTGACCCAGGACCCAATCACAGCTCCTTAGCTAAACCAGGAAGGTGAGGTGAGCTAGATACGGTAGAGTACACCCACAATCCCAGCAACTGAGAAGCTGAGGCAGGGAGGGGATGGGCCAGCCTGGGCTACATAGCAAAGCCCTGTTTCAAAAACCCAAACAGAAGGACTGGCGAGATGACTCAGCACCGACTGTTCTTCCAAAGGTCCTGAGTTCAAATTCTAGCAACCACATGGTGTCTCACAACCACCCACAATGAAATCTGACGCCCTCTTCTGGTGTGTCTGAAGACAGCTACATCTTTGGGCCAGAGCAAGCAGGGTTAACCAGAGCAGTCCTAAATTAAATTCCCACCAACTACCTGAAGGCTCACAACCATCTGTACAGCTACAGTGTACTCATATACATAAAATAAATAAAATAAATTTTTTAAAAAAAGATTGATTGATTTTTTAAAGATTATTTTTATTTATTTTATGTGTATGAATACACTGTAGCTGTATAGATGGCCGTGAGCCATCATGTGTGTGGCTGCTGGGAATTGAACTCAGGACCTCTGCCAGCCCCGCTCGTTCCAGCCCCCTCGCTCCGGCATAATTTACTGAAGCTGTCTTCAGACACACCAGAAGAGGGCGTCAGATCTCATTACAGGTGATTGTGAGCCACCAGTGGTTGCTGGGATCCGAACTCAGGACCTTCAGAAGAGCAGTCAGTGCTCTTACCTGCTGAGCCATCTCTCCAGCCCCCATAAATAAATCTTTTTAAAAAAAACAAACAAAAAAACAGAAACCCAGGAGACTGTGGCCCAGCAGTGTTGACTTGGTGCAGGCCTTCCTTACTCACGTACCTGCAGTTCTTATGTATTCTCGAGGCCATTGTGAGTTAGCTCAGCACCATCAGTGGCTGGTGTGTGCTTCCTAATTTGGCTTCCTAATACTCTTCTTGACTGACTCCATTCTTTTCAGATAAAAATCACGTTGTTTACTCCCTGTGTCTATGACAAAGGCACAGGACATACTTTATAAAGAGAGAAGGTTAATTTGGGGTTTGAGAGGGGCCACAGGATCTCATGGTCTTGACAGCTTGAGCCTCTTGTGGGGATGTAAGGCAGAGCGTGCGTGGTTGCTCAGCTAGATAGCCAGGTAGCCGGGGCAAAGGAAGCTGCTGGGCTCTCATGGTTCTCCTGACAGCAGTCCTCCAGTCTCCCAGGGGCCCTCACAGGGCCCACCTCTTACCAACTGGGCCTCCCAGGAGCCTTTAGTGTGCAGATGACAGCAGGAGCCAAGCTGGAGCAGGTGCCAGAAGAAAACGAGACTCCAGCCAGCTGTGATACACACCTGTAATCCCAACACTTGGGAGGTAGAGACAGAGACAGGAGCATCATCTTTTAGAGACGTCTACCAGCTATACAGTGAGATGCCCTTCTGTGTGTCTCTCCGTAGGTAACCTGTCGCGCCCTCGGAATCGGGGCTTACCTGGTGAGGCTCGGCCAGCGGGTGATCCAGGTGGAAAACTCCCACATAATCCTCACAGGAGCCAGTGCTCTCAACAAGGTGCCGTAGGCGAGGCCAGGGAAGGGGTGGCGTGGGGTCCTGGTCACAGCTCACTCGGCAGCGGTCTTAGCTGGTGTTCCACTGCTGTGAAGAGACACCATGACTGTGGCAACTCTTATAAGGATAATATTTAATTGGGGTTGGCTTACAGGTTCAGAGGTTCGGTCCTTTATTGTCATGGCGGGAAACATGACGGCAAACAGATGTGGTACTAGAGGGGTAGCTGAGAGTTCTACATCGGGATTGGCAGGCAACAGAAAGAGACAGTAGACTGGCTTGAGCGTCTGAAACTTCAAAGCCCACCCCTAGTGACAACTTTTTCCAAAAAGGTCACATCTCCAACGAGGCTACACCCACAACAAGGCCACACCTCAACAAGGCCACACCGCCAATAAGGCTGCTCCCTATTTGGCTGTTTTCATTCAAACTACCACAGCTGCCACCATTTTGGATCCCCAGTACCAGTTTCCTTCCAGAGGCGAGCCCTATTTTTTCAGTTTGCAGATTCCTGATCCCCTGGTGACCTGCCCTCCTGGAATAAAACTCTTCAGCTTACATTAAAAATATTATTAAAATGTCGTCACGCTTGCAGGAAACCAAGAAAAGCCTCACAAGGGACTTTGCATCTTCTATGCTTTGGGATAGACTGCTTGTGTTCTGGCTCGCCTGCAACTAATTCCCCTTGAGCGTGTTTTGTCACCTGCAGGATTTTCCACGTGGCTGTGGACTCTCCGTGTTTAGTACCCACTCAGAGCCCACGGAGACGCTCCACCTGTGGCTCTTGCAGCAGCACCTGGGCAGACCCGCTACAGACCTGCTGCTGAAGCCAGAACCCTTTAGCTGTCCGGATCTCAGGGGTGTTGATGGTTCCCAAATTGGATTGCATTTTACAATTGCCTAGAGTTCTTAAAGACACAGAGACCACTGATGCCTGGCCCTCCCCCTGAAGGGATTGATTTGGGTATAGCCTGCGTGGCGGGTTCTCCTGACAAGCAGCCAGAGCAGAGAACGCAGCCAGAAGGGGTGGCTTTGCTAACTGGGATGTGTCAAAGCAGGTCCTGGGAAGAGAGGTCTACACATCCAACAACCAGCTGGGTGGCGTGCAGATCATGCACACCAACGGGGTCTCCCACGTCACCGTGCCAGATGACTTCGAGGGGGTCTGCACCATTCTGGAATGGCTGTCCTATATACCAAAGGTACGGTGTTCCCTGGCAGCCCGAAGCCTGAGCGCCTGTAAGGGTAGGCTCGTGGTGGTAGGAGGACCCATCTCCTCCCACCATCCCTCTCTGATACCCAGCCCTGTCCTTTGCTTTTGGGGAGGCTCTGAAGTATGTTGTGAGGACATTAGGACATAAGGATGCAGGGACGCTATCTGCTGACCCTTTGAAAAGGGTGATGTTGGACAACAGCAAGCCTCAGACCTCACAGACAGCCTTCATCCATTCATGGCTTCCTCATCAGGAGCGGTAACCCTGGGGCAGCCTCCCAGTCGTTCCGCGCCTTCGTTTTCCTCCTCTGTGAAGTGTGTCACCATGGTGATGAGGGGGCCTGATGACCAGGGCTATGCTCTTTGCAGGGCCTCCCCTGCGTGGCTACTCTGGACTATACTGATCAGTTAGCCATAGTCCTCACAGGACTTATACTGATCAGTTAACCTGTACTGACTAGTCACCCCACAGGGCTGCTCTAACTAGGCTTGACTAGGTAGGTGCTTGGGCCTCATTTTCTTCAACTGCCCCTCTGGGAGACTGAGTGGCTCCCAGGCTCTATCTGAACTGCAACACACTCAGGTCCTTAAGTTTCAGAAGAATGTCGGCAGTATTTACTACCGTTTTCTAGCTGGAGCAGCGGCTTAGAAGCCCCAGTGGGGGGCGCTGTTGCACAGCTAGAGATGTGCGCAGAGGGGAAAGCTCTCGGATGCCACAGGGACACACTGGATAGCCCTGGCCTTCTTTTCTAGGACAATCGCAGCCCGGTCCCCATCATCACTCCTTCTGACCCCATCGACAGGGAAATTGAATTCACCCCAACCAAAGCTCCCTATGACCCTAGGTGGCTGCTTGCAGGGAGGCCTCATCCAAGTAAGTCCTAAAGTGTTTGTGGGGGGCAGGGAGGGAACCTCAGACTTGGGCTTCTTTTCTGGGTCTTCCGTAAAGGACCACTTTGATGGAAGTGTTTATGTATTTCCCATTTCCCAGCAGGGGGTGGGTGTGTGGGAGCTCAAAAGGTGGGGCTAGACCCTGGACTCTGCTTTTGCTGGGCCATGAACCAATACAGCTTGGAAACAGCTCAGTCTTTGGAGCCAAGGGTTAGAGTTCAGCGCTGGCCAGGTCTTCCCACCCTAAAGTGCTCAGTGACTTTACCTACTTCCTGCCTCTTTCCCTCTGGCTAGACTTCACAAAGGAGATTGGCTTCTTTCACACACATGCATGCATGTTTTCTCTCTCCCCAAGGAATGCCTTTATCTCTTAGAGGCATGCTATATTACGAGGACTGCCCAGATGAGAAGGCTGAGCTGTTCTGTCACCAGCCCCCCCACCGGCCCATATCTAGAAGTTCATGTGTGGCTGCCTGCAGCTGTACAGACATGGGCCTCTCCACAGCAGAAGGAGCCTCGCAGCTTCTCTGCTTTATAGAGCTTTCCCTCTGGTGGTATCTCCCACTGTGTGCTGTATCCTGTGGAGCCAGCCCCGAGTCCCGGGTCAGAGGCTGAAGCAGCTGGCTCTATTCCCAGCATCCAGCTTCTGCTGAGTCCTTTGAGTCACCTGCTGCCAGGCCTTTCAGCTTTTGTCAGAATGGCAGCCATTTGCCCCCAACCCTGATCCACAACCCCAGCCATGGCTGCAGTACCAATGTCACCATGCACCTCTCTGGGACATGGGGTGACCTGTTTCCTCTCAGGGATACTGATCTGTAGCCAGTGGGCCAGAATAAGGTTCCAGGGTTCGTAGTCCCTTCCTGGAATCTCACCTTGCAGGAAGAAGGCATTCTCTGACCCTGCCACCTCTGGGGAGGGGCAGTCTGGGGCTGTGTTTGGGATGTCAGCGTGTCTGGCATTATATGAGCAGTTGGAGAGAAATGAATTCTTGTCTTGATGTAGCTTGCTTTCTCCCCTACCCCCCAACAGAGTTTCTCTGTATAGCCCTGGCTGTCCTGGAACTCACTCTGTAGACCAGGCTGGCCTCAAACTCAGAAATCCACCTGCCTCTGCCTCCCAAGTGCTGGGATTAAAGGTGTGCGCCACCACTGCCCGGCTTTGATGTAGCTTTTGTAATCATGGTTTTGTTTTGTGTTTTTGTTGGTGGTTGTGTGTGTGTGTGTGTGTGTGTGTGTGTGTGTGTGTGTGTAAGTGTAAAGGTTTAGACTCCCTGTGGCCTTCAGTAGAAAAGAACCCAGGCCGCAGCAGTATACCCAGCCAGCAGACCCTGGGCCTCCCCGGCCCTCAGCTAGGGCCTCCATCCTTCTGCCCACAGCTCTGAAGGGGACCTGGCAGAGCGGATTCTTCGACCACGGCAGTTTCAAGGAAATCATGGCACCCTGGGCCCAGACCGTGGTGACCGGGCGAGCAAGGTAACTAGAGACGGGTGGACTGCACATGTCTGCCCACCAGGCGCCGGGCCTCTCGAGCACTAGGCCAGGGCTACCAGGGCCCTCTCTTCTTGGTCCGTAGATTTTTATGAAAGCAAAGGGAAAAATTAAGGAATGGGGAGATAGCTAAGAAGTGCTTGCCATGCCAGCAGGAGGACCTGAGTCCGGATCCCTGGTACCCACATGAAAAGCCGGGTGCTGCAATATAATCTCAGCACTAGGGTTATCAGGAATCAGAGCCCAGCCATGCTGGCCAACCACTCTGAGGTGGAGAGCTCCAGGTTATGACTGTGTCATAATACGAGTAAGAGAATAAGGAAGACAGCTGACAGTGAATTCTACAAGCAGGCACACATGCATACACACTCACAGGTGTGTACACATGTGCACACATATGTACATACAGGTGTGCACACTTGCCCACACATGGCTACATGTCACACACACATATACACATGAACACATGCACATGTGTACACACATGCATGTATATACATACACATGCACTTACAGGTATGCACACATATGCACACATATGCATATGCCTGTGTGCAAACTTGCCCACACATGCCTACATGCCACACACACATGTACATGTGAACACATGCACATGGGCACACACATATGCATGTATACACATGTGCATACACACACATCCACATGCATGTGCACACACATGCATACTCACAGATATGCACACACACATGTGTGTACACTTGCCCAAACATGTCTACACGCCACACACACATACACGTGAACACATGCACATGTACACACACACATCCACATGCATGTACACACATACACACTCACATGTATGCACACATATGCACATACATGTGTGCACACTTGCCCACACATGCCTACATGCCACACACATATACACATGAACACATGCACATGTACACACAGGCATACACACATATATGTGTATATATATATACATATATACATGTACACATATGTACACACACCCACATATATGTGCACACACATGCATGCACACATGCACACACACAATATGTGCCTATACACCACACACAGGCTCCAAAAATAAAAAAATAAAAATAAAAACGAGCTGAACAAGGATGACACCAATACATGCATCAACCTAGACAGGGAAAAGCCCATGTGATGCTTCAGCCCTATACAGAGAACTCCAGACAGCTGAGGAAAGCTGGGAGCAGGAGAGGTGGTGTTCCCCATCCAGTGCCAAACGGTCATCCCTGAAAATGTACATAACCTTATACAGCCTGAGCAGGTTATGTTTAGGAATATATATGTACATACAAATACATATATGCATACAATAGCAATAAAAGCAGAGGCTATGAATTTGAAGGAGATGTGGGAGGGGCTTATGGGAGGGGTTTGAAGGAGGGAGGAAGGAGGAAGAGAGAAACATTGTAATTAAATTACGATCTCGCAGGGCAGTGGTGGCGCACGCCTTTAATCCCAGCACTTGGGAGGCAGAGGCAGGAGGATTTCTGAGTTCAAGGCCAGTCTGGTCTACAGAGTGAGTTCCAGGACAGCCAGGGCTACACAGAGAAACCCTGTCTCGAAAAACAAAAACAACAGCAACAACAAAAATAAAAATAATAAAGGGGAAAAAGCCAGTTTAGAGAGATGTGGCCGGTGAAGCTACCTGTGCAGTGTGCCCCAACCTGGGCCTTAGAGCCTCTGCCACCTACTGTGGGGGGCCGTGACCTCTGCCCCTAGATCAGTCCCACAGTCCCACAGTCATAGGGGCCCCCTAGAAGGTCTCTCTGGGGTGTTAAATGTTCCCAGAGATGAGCGGCTCTTTCCATGTCACACCCACCGCTGCGCGGCTCCAGTCACCAGAGCCGCTCTTCCCTTCCAGTGTGGCTGAGGCTGGGTCCTCTAACTTACCGTTCGGATCTCCAGCATGACATCACAGCTACAAACCTAGGCCCCACGCACCACCATCCCCAGGCCTCTATAGCCTTGTCTGTTTAATGGAGATAACAACACAGTCCAAAGGGTTACTGCAACCACAGGAACAGCACTGTGCTACATTTCATGTGTGTCACATGCTCCCTACGTGGTACCGGGTCTCACGGGCAGTAAACGGCACAGTTGTAGGCATACGACCGTGAGATGGCTCAGCAGGTCACGCGCTTATCCCATAGTTCACTCCCTCAGACTGGCATTAAGGTGGAAGGCAACAGACCCAAAAAGGCCCCTTCACGCATGCAGCATAGCACACGTGTACACACACACACACACACACACCACAGAGTTTTAAATTGTGTGTTATTGAACTTTAGTTATATTCCCCTGTTTATTTTAGAAGCCCTTTTTGTACAATCCTTGAATCAATCCCGCCACCACGGAGCCTCCCTTGGGAGACTGCTCCACTCTGCTAGGATTATAGCATAGGTAAAGGACAGAGGTGCAGCAGTGGCTCTGGCTGTTGATTGCCCAGGCTGACAGGTGGTGACCTCATTGTCCCATCTGAGCCAGGCCCTATGGTACTTGATATTACTCACCCCTCCCTGGTTTTGAGTACTCGGGATGGAACCCAGGGCCCCCGTGCATGCTGGGCAAAAAGCTGTATCACTGAGCTGTATCCCAACCTCCTTTGCTGTGTGCTGTGTAGCCTAGGCTGGCTTTGAACTCTTAATCTTCCTGCCTTGGCTTCCTAGTAGCTAGGGCACAAGCCTGTGTCACCAATTCTGGCTTGCTTCAACCTTTTCCCTGTGTGACTTGGTTCATTGCCCAAGCTGCTGGCCAGATGTGATGATTTAAGTCACAATGCAGGATTGGGAAATGGCTAGGTTGCAAAGCACCTGCCCGGCACATGCAAAGTCCCCGAGCTTCATCCTACTGCCAAAAATCTGAAGTTGAAGTGAGAGGAGGATGCTGAGAATTGTGTGTGGTTCAGAGTTGCCATCTTAGCTGCATGGCCTGAGGGACAGACAGCTCCTGCGGATTTGGCACCATCCTGCTCTGGCTGTTCTCACCCTAGCAGGGCACCTATAGCTCTGCATGATTCTTGGCAACTTGGTGCTGCCCCTTTGCCTTGGAGCTAGCTCACCCCACTTCCAGCCCTCATTCCCGCCTGGACACACCTGGGGTAGCCGACAGGGTAGAACCCGAGGCCCTGAGATCTGCCTGCAGGCAGGCAGCTCAGTGCTGAGCCCATGTGTGTTTGTTTGTCTTGCAGGCTGGGGGGCATCCCCGTGGGAGTGATTGCCGTGGAGACTCGGCCTGTGGAGGTGGCTGTCCCTGCAGACCCTGCCAACTTGGATTCTGAGGCCAGGGTGAGGGGCCAGGAGCTGTGGCCACTGCGACCAGTGGGAACAGGAGTAGATCCTTTCATCCCGTTCAGAGAAGCTTCAGAGAGCAAGAGGCCTCGAGTAGGGATTGGTCGGGGGCTCGACTTGTCCCCCCACCGTATCTCCACAGGACACATAGTAGCCCAATATCCTGGGCTTCTTCCCAGGATGGTCATGGTTTCCAGCTCCACCCTCCACTCTACTCCTGCTGCTGGGAGCTGCAGCGAGGCCTCAACTCCTATGTTGTCAGGCTGATCATGAGAATGGGGGACCCGTTGAGGTCCTAAGGGTCTGACCATGCTTTGGGTTTCTAGGGCGCGGCGGCTCTGGTACATGTCCTAGTAAAGGTTACTATTGTGATAAAACATCATGACCAAAGCAGCTTGGGGAGGAAAGGGTTAATTCAGCTTCCACTTCCACAGCACTGTTCTTCACTGAAGGAAGTCAGGGCGGGAGCCTGGAGCTGATGCAGAGGCCATGGAGGGCGCTGCTTACTGGCTTGCTCCTTTGGCTTGCTCAGCCTGCTTTCTGATAGAACCCAGGACCAGCACCCCAGGGATGGCTCCACCCACAATGGGCGGGACCCTCCCTCATGAATCACTAATTAAGAAAATGGCCTACAGGCTTGCCCACAGCCCCATCTCATGGAGACGTTTTTTCTCAGTTCAGGTTCCCACCTCTCTCACAGCTCCAGCTTGTGTCAAGATGACGTAAAACAGTACAGAACTGAGCTGTGATCACTGGCCACGTTGTCCCTCTATGTCCCAGAGTCAGTGTCTGACCTAAGTGACTCTTTGCACAGGTCATCCAGCAGGCAGGCCAGGTGTGGTTCCCGGACTCAGCCTACAAAACGGCACAGGTCATCAGGGACTTCAACAAGGAGCGCCTCCCTCTCATGATCTTTGCCAACTGGAGAGGTTTCTCTGGCGGCATGAAGGGTAAGTCACCCTGTGTCACTGGGGTGTCTCCTGACAGCCCCCGAGGGATGCTAGTCAGATGACCGTCTGGCGTGGGAGACTTCCTGGGGTCATGTGAAGGGCCAGGCAGCGAGGTCTGCTCTGCAAGCTCGTGGGTAACCCGTGTGGACGAGGAAGGTATGCCCACCCACCTTCCTCAGAGCTGAGCTTGTAGCTGCAGTCTTGCTAAGTCTCCCAGAATATCCAGAGAGATAAGGTTCTCAGCTGCTGAAGGAGGACCTGAGGTGGGAGAGAGGCCTATCTGCATGATCTCTCTGTGTCCTCAAACCCCTCCTTTGTGAACGGAGAGGACAGCAGTGAGGGTCCCACACGTAAGCTGTTGTCGCAGTATTGCAATGTCACCACGTAGGGTGGGAGGGGGCAGGACTTGGAGGGGTCTCCTGGCAAGGCAGAGCAGAGGGGCCTGTGCTGTGGGGGCTGCGTGTACCAGATAGGTAGATGAGCTTGGGAGTCTCAGAAGGCGGTAGTCCCCGTGCTTGAGTTCACAGATGAAGACACACCCATGGGGAGTAGGTAATAACCTGCCCAAGGACACATGGGCACCAAGGGAGGGACCAGCCCCACCTTTCCTAGCGTCCCTCAGGAGCCCCGAGCAGAGAAGGCTGCAGGCTTTGTGGGCCCAAATCTCCTAAGCAGGCCTCGCTTTGTAGACATGTACGAACAGATGCTGAAGTTTGGCGCCTACATCGTGGACGGTCTCCGCTTGTTCAAGCAGCCCATTCTCATTTACATCCCTCCCTGTGCTGAGCTCCGTGGGGGCTCCTGGGTTGTCCTCGACTCCACCATCAACCCCCTGTACATAGAGATGTACGCAGACAAAGAGAGCAGGTGAGTGTGTCACCTGCATTGTCTCTGCAGAGTTAGTTAGGACCCCAGAGGACAAAACCCAGAGAAGGGTAAGAAGCCCGACGTGGCAGTGTGCACTAACCCCAATGGTAGCGGGTGTCAATCTCAAATCCCTGGGGCTTGCTGGCAAGCCAATCAGTGAGCCCCAGTTTCAGTGAGAGATCCCACCTCAAAAAGTAAGGTGGAGCCCTGACATTGACCTATGATCTTTACAGGCATGCACACACAGATACACATCTGCCACACACACAGAATCGTAATGTGTTCAAAGAAATAAGCAAATAAAAAAAAAAGAGCTTGGGGCAGAAGAGCAGGGACCTCAGCCCCTCCCCCTGGCCTCAGCCCCTCCCCCTGGCCTCCTCTCCTCTATCCAGGGGGGGTGTTCTGGAGCCCGAGGGCACGGTGGAGATTAAGTTCCGGAAGAAAGATCTGTTGAAGACCATAAGGAGGATAGACCCGGTGTGTAAGAAGCTTGTGGGACAGCTAGGTAAGTGAGTCACACAGTCTCCACCCCCCAGGTCATACAGGCGCCACCCCCAGGTCTGCAAAGGTGCAGATTCTAGTGCATTATGGGTAGAATGAGCATGTGACAAACTGTGAGACCCCGAAGCCAGACCACATTTGCAATTGGCCCCTTCCACAGGACACTGCAAGTGACGTATCTTAGGTGGTAGATATTTGGGGGAGTTTCAGTTTGTGTGTTCTCAGTGAGATGAAATTAATTTTCAGAGCTGTGTTCTGACCACACCCATCTCTGGGGCCAGCAGTAGAACGTTCCTCTATGGCAGGCTATCTGTGGATCAGGCTCTAGAGTGTCTGAGGTGAGGGGTGTTCATCCTGTGATTACGTAGTCAACACACTGTCCCATAGGCATAGCATGAGACGTTCAAATTATTGTGGCCCACGGGGAACACCAGAACGTGGTGACGATGATGTCCTTTAGAGTCCCTAGCCAGAGCGTGACAATTTTACAGATCTTATTTGACAAATGCTTTGCTTCACTTCTTTGATGTCATTCCCTCAGAGGTCGGTGTGTTGATGATGTCTATAACTGTGTCGACCACTTGTTCGTTATAGTTTGTAACCTCTGGATGACCAGGGCCTCTGGGATTTGAGTTTGCACCTTTGTGACTTTGGGTTTGTGTAGAATTGGCATTATGTCTAGAAACACCTCTTACGAGGTTCCTTCTTTTTTATTACGTTTAGTGTGTGTGTGTCCGTGTCTCTCTGTATGTCCCTGTGTGTGTGTGTGTTTCTCTATGTGCCTGTGTTTTTCTTAGTGTCTCTCTCT
>JADRCD010233496.1:0-12379 GCA_019843815.1 Montemys delectorum | reverse complement strand
ACAATTAAATTTGCCAAAATGGATATTAGTCTAATGGAAGAGTAGAACAAAGCATCACTCTCTGGATTTTTGGTATTTGTAATTGAAAAAGTGCAAAAAACAACAGTTTCTTAACAAGATGGGTGATGGAAGGACCTCATTTAAGTTTAAATTTAAATAATCTGAATCGTAGAAATTGAGCATAAAAGACAATGGAAGCTCATGGTTATAGCACAGGAGACTAACAAGAACACAAACAGAGAGGCATAGTGGGATATGCATAGCACAGAAACAGGTTCAGAACAAAAAGGCCGGTTGAACTTACCTGGTCAATACTCTGTATAGTGTGCAGAGCCATCTCTTGAAGGGTCCTATAAGTGTGGTGTAGAAAAATGTATACCCAACCTTGCTTTTCAAGGAAGTACAAGTCTATTCCTTTTCTTTCCTCTGTGGCTCTCTTGCCTCACTGTTTTAGTCAGTATCCAACTTGTGTTCCAGCGTGGCCACAGAAGAATATCACTGAAGAAAACTCAATGAGTGCAGTTCCATATGGAAACTGGTAAATAGAGCTCATTCGTCCCTGCTAGAGAGGGCATGGAGATCTCCCAGAAGTGGCTTGTTGCAAGTAGGGGCCAGGAATTAAGAAGTGATTGTGATTGATAATACCAGGATCTACCAGGATCTATGGCACTTCTTCCACCCAGTAGTTTTGTTGTTGTTGTTTGTTGTTTGTTTTTGTTTTGTTTTGTTTTTCAGCTCCCATGTGCTTTTTATTTACTGGTGTCCCTGACAGCCATATATGCAGCAGAAATCCTTGTCTGGCTGACATTGGAGGTCTGTCTAACTCACTAATAAATGTAGATGGGAAAACCTTAGTTCGGCATTACTATGTACAGAGAAAGTAGAGATTATTCCAGTTGTTAACAAAAAAAACCCAATTCCACTGCCTGAATACTAAAGAATGCAAAACATCAACTGAGTATTCCCTTTATGTTTCTCTCTCCAATGATTGCATAAACCCAGAAAATACACAAAATGCAGGCTGACAGTAAGGACCCATTATTGACTAGAAAACCACCCTTACAAAGACAAAATATTTGTGTTCTCTCTCTCTCTCTCTCTCTCTCTCTCTCTCTCTCTCTCTCTCTCTCTCTCTCTCTCTCTCTCTCTCCAAATAGTATATTATTCTACAATTGCATATATATGTATACATACATATATACGCGTGTGTGTGTGTCACACGTATATATGGTGCTGTTAACACTCAAGAACCCTTTTCCTGCCTTCCTTCAACCAAGTTTGATATCTCTTCTTTTGTTTGTGATGTACTAGGTTTAACCAGAGCTGCTAGTGTAGACATGGAAGAAAGATTATACACTAGAACATGAGGAGCTCAGTACTGGTAACGTCGCTGGAGAAGATGGCTTTCTCCCTTCCAGCAGGCTCTAACTACCATCATCTCACCTAGAGAGTCCAGACAAACTACACACTCCTACCTATGACTGAATAGATCTTAGGAAATTCTTATGAAAGCCCCATAGAAGCTACTGCAGCTTTTGTGAGTTCATGAGTGCCATAGCCGTACTATATCCATAAGACAGATTTATTTATCTTTTCTCTGACTTTTGGTTCTCTAACTTTGGTTCCCTCTTCCACAGTGTTTTCTCATCCTTGAAAGTCTTCTTTAAAAACTTATGGAAACAAACAAACAAACAAACAAAAATAAGCATAAAACCCTGTATTTGGATTTGTTAACTTTTGATTATAATTTGGTATGATTTACAGACATGGCTTTTTCATATTTGTACCTCTTCCTTCATATTTCTTACTCATTTCACTGTTTCTATTCTAATACTAATTTTCGTCTGCTGTTTCTCCCTCATGTATGTGTCACTTTCTACTTTTCTCTTGTTTGCTTTATTTCTTCTGTTTTCTATATTTTAAGATTGCTACTTTTACATTACTGTCCATTTGCCATTTTTGTCTCTTTCTTTTTTAGCATTATTCAAACTGTAGGTTTATACTATTCCTTCTTTCCATTCTTGTTATTTCTTGTAGTTGGCAGTTATATTTTACTTCATTTGTGTTTCTATGTTACCACAATTTCTTACTGTTATTGTTATTTATTTAATCATTTTTGTGAAGTGCTAAGGATGACTAGACAATAAGAGCCTAGCTAGATCTCAGCACATATTATGCTATGCAATTCACCCTCATTCAAATTTCAGTGAGCACTTTAATGCAAAGAATATGAGAAATTACAAACACCAAAGTAAATCAACATGGTCCAAGAAAGTATATTTTGATGCTGATTTGTAAGAGTCAGCAAAAGCTAGCTACTTGTGTTCACACAGAGCACACATTCTGTCAATAGTATTTACCACTAAAGAAGAGGGAAACTATACTATAAAAAATGATAAATATGTTCAACACTTTATGATAATCTAGTAATTAATGCCACCAGCATGTGGTTTGGTGAAGAAGGCTATTTTATCACAAAAAAGTTGAAAGACTCACCCAAAATATGCACAAATTTTAACATAGAAACACATGAGTAGCAAAACTACAGTCAAGGAAAAACAATCCACCAAAAGTTCAGAATTTCCTAAATACTGACTTAAAAAGTGTTAAGTAGATGAAGCATTGGAAAAGAAATCAGAAAAAAATATTTTTCATAAGATCAATGACCACCAAGAAACTATACAAAAATGAACGGATTAAGTAAGACAATAAAAAATTTTAGTTGAGGAATGAGGAACGAAATCTTGAAAAATTGTTAACCAGAAATCTTTGAAAATGTAAATTTTAGTAAGTCAAATAAAAAAAGTGCAAACGTTACCAACCAAGTAGAAAAAAATTGTAGTGCTTGAAAAAGGAGACCTAATGAATTAGAACGTTAAGATAGTAATGAGGAAAAAAAGAAATTATAACTAGAACATTCGAAACATTAACTGAAACACCTACTTACTGTAGATGTATAATAAAGACCAAGATGTGGGCTAAATATAGAGAAACCTATTTAGTAAAATTATTGCAGAAAAAAAAATCTCCAAATTTTGGGAAAATGTGAATGTATAACCAAAAGAAAAGGGGTTAGACCATAAACAAATGTGACTAGAAAAGAATATCATTTGTTGTCTTAGTTAGAGTTTCCGCTGCTGTGAAGAGACATTATGATCAATGCAACTTTTATAAAGAGCAACATTTAATTGGAGCTGGTTTATGGAGTCAGAGGTTCATTCCATTATTATCGAGGCAGGAATGCCTAGACATTGCAGACATGGTCTAGAGAAGCTGAGAGTTTTACATATTGTTCTGAATGTAACCAGGAAAAGATGACGGAGTTCCAGGCAGCTAGGAGGAGGCTCTCAAAGTCTATGCCCACAGTGACACACTTCCTCCAACAAGACCACACCCCTCCAACAAAGCCACACCTTGTAATATTGCCACTTGCTATGCCAAACATATTCAAATCATCACACCTGTTAAATTATAATTATTAGGTTAATCCTCTAGAAGAAAATAATAAACATTAGTAGTTGCAAGAAAAAATGCAGATCACTTAAAAAGACAATAACAACAGAAACTGTAGTAGAAAAGGATTACAGAAGATTTTATTTCAAGTTCTGAATGAAAATAACTACCAATGGGAAGTATTATATCCAGCAACATTGTCCTCAAGTATTCAATTAAAGAAAGAAGAATTTCTAAAAGCATCATAAATTATAATTCATAGCTACAAATCCAACATTTCAAGAGGTATTTTAAATTAATCATGCATACAGAAGAGAAAATAAAAATCTGTTGAATTTTGTTTTTTCATATACCAGCAAGTACTTACCTTTTATTTTCTGAATCCCATTAGAAGAGTAGATGCACAAAAGAGTATTGGAAAAGAACGGTACAAAAACATCAAAGAGAGTAGAATTAGTGCATAGTTTATCATTACACAGATCAATAAATATCTTCCTAATTCTCCAAATAGTTAATTCTCATTGGATTAATAGGGCATATTACAATTTTTGCTATGTGGGGAAACATACTTCCCTGGCAAAGACATATAAAACCAGAAAGTAAGAAGAGATTAAATGGCATTCTAAGAATATAGAATTTAGAACAGTAGTACTTAGTCTTCCTGAATGCTGTGACATTTTAATACAATGACCCCCTACTCCTCTAAAATTATGTTGCTGCTACTGCCTAACTTTAATTTCTCTGCTGTTTTTAATCCTAATGTAAATATCTGATATACAGAGTATCTAATATGAGACCCCTGCAGGGGCCACTATCCACAGGTTGAGAACTGCTGATGGAAGCAGGGTTAGTTATACACACTTATGACAAAGAAGACTTCAAGACAAAATTAAAACAAACAACTCCTCTACCTATTAGTATAGAAGTCAGTACAGCAATCATTTGAAAAAAATTAAAATATATTCCTGAACATAACACATTAAATTTCACCAAAAATTTCTACAGAAAATAATGAGTTGAATAGACATCCAAACCATAAGAGAAAGATTTTAATACCTAATTTCCACTAAAAGACAAAAGATTCATTTAGAAGAGTAAACATTCTATCAAAGATACCTAAGAGTTTTACTACCCTGTAGAGAAATTAAATTTAGCAGACAACTATGAAACAGCAAACCTAACAATTACTGATTCTTTTATACAACATATTGAATATTTTACAAAATGGCTCACATATTAGTGTATAAAACAAGATTTTAAAAATATAGAGAAATAACCCTGAAATAATTTCTTACATGTTGCCAAATAATAGTAGAATGAAAGTAGATATTAATATCAGTAGAAACTTTGAGATCCACACAAATACACAGAAATTTGCTTAGTATAGTAGTTAGAATGAAAAGAGCACCCAAAATACCATAGGGAGAGGTACTATCAGAAGGTGTGGCCTTGTTAGAATAGGTGGGGTGTTTTGGATTATGTCACTGGGAGAGTGCTTTGAGATCTCAGGTGCTGAATCTAGGTACAGTGCCTCAGATCCTTCCTGCTGCCTGCAGATTCAGATTTAGGACTTCAAGCTACTTTTCTATCACCATGTAGGCTTGTATGCCACCATGCTTCCTGCCATGACAATAATGGACGGTGCATATGAACTGTAAGCCAGTCTGAATACAAGGTTTCCTTTAATAAGAATTGGCATAGTTATTTTGTCAATTCACAGCACTGAAACTCTAAGTAATACAATTAGGGAATCACAGGATCTTTGAAAAGAATAGAGAGTAATTTAATATGTCTTAAAAATCAAATAAAAATAGAAGCACAACAAATAAGAATCTTTGAGATACAACAAATGTGATTATAAGAGGAATATTTATAGCTATGAGCAGCTACATTAAGAAGTGAGAGTGCTTTTAAATAAATCTCCTCACTGTATTATGAAACCTATAAAAAGTCTACACCTAAAACAGAAGAAAGTAGGTGGTAAAAATAAATTGTATCATTAATAAAAGAATCTAAAATAACACAAAGATTAATATAACAATGAATTGGTTCTTTGGAAATACTAACAAACTAACCAAGAGGAAAATAGTCTAAATATAAATAGAAGTGATAGATTGTGAGCCAGAAAGTAGGTGGTTACTGGATGTGCTCTGAGTTCAGAGGATAACTGGAAATTGTGTATAAATTCTGTTCCCCAGGATTTGGGTATCAAAGTTCTTACCATAAACCTTACAACCTGGAGTGCTTTCCTCAGATTCACCTGGTAGAAGGAAGGCAGAGTACTGAATGTTGTCCTCTGACATGCACATACACATTGTAGTAAGTGCATGTACACATACACACACACACACACACACACACACACACACACACATACACACAAGTAAATGTAAAATTATATCGTATTCCAAATAATTGGAAATGCTAAAATAAGTTGGAAAATTTATACATATTCATGACCCACAAAAAGTTGAACAAATATGCCACAAGGCCTAAATATATCAATTATAATTAGTGAAAATAATGTAGTAAATAAAAGTCTCCAACAAAGTAAATCACAGAAATGAATTTTTAGCTAGAAAAAAACAACAGTAAAAATAAATAAAAGATACAAATATGGGAAATTTTCAAAATTTCCTCTTACATATGCTAGGATATTGTACTTAGAAGACTTTAAAATATCCCATTGAAAGACTTTTAGAACTAACAAATTCATCAATATAACAGGATACACTGTCAATATATGAATATCAGCATCCTTTTTAATGCATTAGTAGTGTATTAACTAAGGATGATATTGGTAAAATAGTACCATTCACAATAGCATTAAAAGTATAAAATACTGAAAAATAAGCATAATAGAGAATGTGAATGATCTTTTCAATGAAACACTGAAGAAACCAACTAAAAACAGTAGAAAATAAAAGTGTCCTTTTATGATCACTGGCTAACAGAATTAATATTTTGAAAGAAGACCATTTTGACTAAATGAAAGCATATGTTTGATGCAATCTTTATCAGAATTCCTCTGTTATTATTCATATAAATACAAAGAAAGACCTAAAATTTCTAAGAATGCAAATAGAGTTCCAAATACCCAGATCAATCCTGAGGAAAAGTGGCACAAGCATGTGACTTCAAACTATATTACAGAGAAATAATGGTTAAGATAACTTGATGTCATCATGCATACACACACACACACACACACACACACACACACACACAATATGTTGGAATAAACTAGAAGATTCATAAATAAACTTGCAGAGCTACCATCTGAATCTTGACAAATTACCTGGAACCTATATTGTAAAAATGATAGATGCATCAACTATTGGCACTGGGAAAACTGTGTATTCACATTAGGAGACAAGTATAAATACTCATCTCATAGTTTGTGTACTAAAACTCACACAAAATGGGTCAAAGACTTTAATGCAAGACATAAAAATTTGAAACTACCACACAAAAACTTAACAGAAAGTTTTTTTTTTAAAAAAAAAAAAAATATGGTAGAAGAAAAAAAGCACCTTGGCTGACTCAAAACCCAAGCCTGCTCTTGTAGGTGCTACAGGCCAACTAGGTGACACTGCAAAGAAAGAATGTGTAACTGAAAGGTGGGAAAAGTGGAAGAGAGATGTGCCTGGGCTGTAGAGAGGGACAAACCTGAAGTCATCAGTGTGTCGACAGGTATGAAAGGGGAATGAGATCAACAGTGGAACATGGCCTTGCCCAGTAGGGTCAGTGGCAGGATGGTGTGCAGCAACCTTGAGCTCATGCAAAGTCAGCTCTCATCCCCCCACCCCCTACCACACACACCACTACTCCCTAAACACAACTTTCTGCCCAGCCACAGAATCATCTTGGCTACGGGCAATGACAGAGACCAGAGAGGAGGAATGGTTCATTTTTTGGACTAGACCTTATTTGAAGAACAACTTGTGGCCTATGATGCCACTGAAGGACCTGTGTGTGTCAGTGGTTCTGATGATACCCTGGTCAGAGTTAAGATCAGAGGTCTGAGTTACCCCAGAAGGCCATGTGGATGTTCACGGTTTGTGCTGCTTTCTAAATCCATGTTGATTTCAGTGGCCTGTGCTGTCACTTGAGACAATAGTGAAGTCATGGTCCATGCTGCTGCAAAGGGCGATGTCTGGGTTTTAGGTCCTATTGAAGCTGGTATCTGTGATGGTGTTTGTGACTCACGATACTACTGAAGGACAAGTGGATTATCTGTGGCCTATGCTGCATTCTGAGATGGTGTTGATTTTAACCATCTGTGCTGCTGCTGAGGACCATGTTGATATAAATGGCCTGTGCTGCTCAGACCAGGTTTGACATTTGTGGTATAGTATGTCTAACTCAGAAGGACCTTGTCTGGGTCTGTGGTCCTACTGCAACTAGGAACCAGGTTCATGGTCTGTGTTTTCACCAGAACCTCACCTGGAAGCCCATAGTCTGTTCTCCCACTGACTATAAAGTGCAGAGAACCTACACTGGCAGTGATGCCAATGACTACAGATGCACAGTTGAGAAAGAGGGACATGGAAGGCTTCTCTGACAACCCCTACCATCATCAAAAACTCCTCTTCCCAAAAGTAACAGCCAAAATAGGAATACAACAAAGAACTCTTGAAAAGTGTAATAAGGATGCTGAAGGGTAGCTCTCCACAATTGATGGCTCCCAGAGGGGATTTGGGAAGGAAAGGATTCAGTTCTATTTAATGGGCAAACTACTCAGAGTTTGATCATGCTGCAGTGATTATATTGAAAACACAAATTAAAGATGTTTTGTATTGTTTTGTTTTTATTTTGTTGTTTTGTTAGCAGGGAGGTCACAAGGGGAATGAAGCAGACATAGAAGGACTGGCAAGTGAGTATGATCAGGAAGTATAATTTAAAAATCCTAAATAAAAATGCTAAGTTGAATAAAAAGATATACATATAAGAATAAACAATGATTTATTGACTAGGCATCCAATAGTTCAAGAAATAACAGAGGGAATTAATGTGTTGGATTGCAAGAAATTAAGAAGCTCATATAAGTTGAAGAAAGTAGTTAGTGGAGTTTGTTTATCTACTTAATATATGAAAGCTCTGTTATTCATACACCACAAAATTAATGTCTAGGATATATATAGAACAAAATATCAAATAAAAAGTAAACAAATAAGACAAATAATATATGTTAAGTTAACTAATATATATTTCTCAAAGACATAGAAATGGCTGATACAGGAAAATAAGTTCAATATTTTACTCATCAGAGAAATGGAAATCAAAACTATCGTATTCTATCTTATCTAAGTCAAGTGTTTTTATCAATAGAACAACAGCCACAGAGGATTTCTGAGTGGGAGGAGTTGAAAACACTTAAACTCAGTCAAACTTCCTTGACAATTACGTTAGGATTGCTTAACCCAGAAAAATAAAACTGCCATGTAAGTTACACCACTTGTATATATTTCCTAAAGAATTATGTCAGCATATGATTAAAGAACTATACACATATTTACTGCTTGCTGTTCATAGTAACAAAGTTATAGAATCTGGGTGAGAAGGTGACCATAAATGGAAGAATGGTTTTTTAATGAATGGTAAATAGACATAGTGGACTTCTGAGCTCTAGAGGGGGTAGGACCCAAGGAAACAGGACCAATAAATGAAGTAGACTAAATATTAGTGTAATAACCAACTTTTTTCAGAATTTCAAAGAATTTATACTCCAAGGATTATGAAAAGTCAGCTGAGTAAGATCTTTTTTTTATTATTGGATATTTTCTTCAATTACATTTCAAATGTTATCCCCTTTCTGATTTACTCCCCTAAGTTCCTATCCCATTCCCTTCTCCTGATTCTATGTGGGTGTACCACAACCACCCACATTCTTCTGCCTTTCCGCCCTGGCATTCACCTACATTGGGTTATCGAACCTTAGGAGGATCAAGCACCTCTCCTCACATTGATGCCCAACAAGGCCATCCTCTGCTACATATGGAGCTGGAGACAAGGGTCCTTCCATGTGTACATTTTGGCTGATGGTTTAGTTCACCCCTAGGAGCTCAGGGGGGTTGGGTTGGTTGATATTGTTGTTCTTCCTATGGTGTTGCAAACCACTTCAGCTCCTTCAGTCCTTTCTCTAACTCCTCCATTAGGAAAGCCTTGCTCAGTACAATAGTTGGCTGATAGCATCTGCCTCCTTATTTGCCAGGCTCTGGCAGAGCCTCTAAGCAGACAGCTATATCAAGCTCCTGTCATCAAGCACTTCTTTGCATCCACAATAGTGTCTTGGTTTGGTAACTATATGTGGGATGGATCCCCAGGTGGGGCAGTTTCCTGAGAGTCTTTCCTTGAGTCTATGCTCTACACTTGTCTCCATGTTTGCTCCTATGAGTATTTTGTTCCAGTTTCTAAGAAGGACCAAAGCAGCTACCCTTTGATCTTCCTTCTGTTTGAGCTTCCTGTGGTCTGTGAATTGTATCTTGAGTATTCTAAGCTTTTTGGCTAATATCCATTTATCAGTAAGTGTATACCATGTGTGTTCTTTTGTTATTAGGTTACCTCAATCAGAGTGATATTTTTTAGTTCTATCCACTTGCCTAAGACTTTCATGAAGTCATTGTTTTTAATAGCTGAGTAGTATTCCTTTGTATAAATGTACCACATTTTCTGTATCCATTCCTCTGTCGAAGGACATCTGGGTTCTTTCCAGCTTCTGGTTACTATAAATAATGCTGCTATGAACATAGTGTAACATGTGTCCTTATTACATGTTGGCACATCTGGTTATTTGCCCAGGAGTGGTATTACTGGGTCCTCAGGTAGTACTGTGTCCACCTTTCTAAGAAACTGCCGGATAGATTTCCAGTGGTTGCACCAGCTAGCAATCCCACCAGCAATGGAGGAGTGTTCCTCTTTCTCTACATCCTCTCCAGCATCTGGTATCGCCTGAAATTTTTATCTTAGCCATTCTGATTGCTGTGAGATAGAATATCAGGGTTGTTTTGATTTGCATTTTCCTAATGTCTAAGGATTTTAAACATTTCTTTAAGTACTTATTAGCCATTCCATATTCTTCAGTTGAGAATTTTTGTTTTGTTTTGTTTAGCTCTGTGCCCCATTTTTAATAGGGTTATTTGATTCTCTGCGGTCTAACTTATTGAGTTCCTTGTATATATTGGATAATTGCCCTTTATCAGATGTAGGATTGGTAAAAAGTTTTATGTGGATGTAATAGATCTACTTGGATGTGAACTAATCTCTTGTGATCTAAGAGATTAGAATGGATCAATGTGCACTCTTCTACATACTCACCACCAGTTGAACCAGCACCAGTTTTTGAAAAATGCTGTCTTTTTCCACTGGGTGGTTTTAGCTTCTTTGTCTAAGATCAAGTGACCCGAGGTATGTGAGTTAGTTTCTGGATCTACATTTCTATTCCATTAATCTACCTGGCAGTCTCTGTACCAAATACCATACAGTTTTTTTTTTATCACTATTGCTCTGTAATACACCTTGAGGTGAGTGATGGTGATTCCCCAAGAGATTCTTTTGTTGTTGAGAATAGTTTTTGATATCCTGGGGTTTTTTTTTTGTTGTTGTTGTTGTTATTTCAAATGAATTTGCAAATTGCTCCTTCTAGCTCTGTAAAAAATTGAGTTGGAATTTTGTTGGGGATTGCATTGAATCTGTAGATTGATTTCAGCAAGATGGCCATTTTTACTATATTAATCTTGCCAATCCATGAGCATGGGTGATCTTTCTATTTTCTGAGATCTTGTTTGACTTCTTTCTTCAAAGACTTGAAGTATTTATCATACAGATCTTTCACTTGCTTTGTTAGAGTAACATCCAGGTATTTTATATTATTTGTGGCAATAGTGATGGGTGTAATTTTTCTAATTTCTTTCTAAGCCTGTTTATCCTTTAAGTAAAGGAAGGCTACTGATCAATTTGAGTTAATTTTATATCCAGCCACTTTGCTGAAGTTGCTTATCAGGTTTAGAATTCTCTGGTGGAATTTTGGGGGTTAGTTAAATATACTATCACATCATCTGCAAATAGTGATATTTTGACTTCTTTTCCAATTTGTATTTCTTTGACCTCCTTTTGTTGTCTAATTGCTCTAGCTAGAACTTCAAGTACTATGTTGAATAGATAGAGAGTGGGCAGCCTTGTCTAGTCCCTGATTTTAGTGGGATTGCTTCAAGTTTCTCTCCATTTTGTATGATGTTGGCTATTGGTTTGCTGTATATTGCATTTACTATGTTTAGGCATGGGCCTTGTATTCCTGATCTTTCCAAGACTTTTAACATGAAGTTGTGTTGAATTTTTTCAAATGCTTTCTCAGCATTTAATGAGATGGTCATATGTTTTTTTTTTCTTTGAGTTTGTTTGCATACTGGTTTACATTAATGGATTTCCTTATATTGGACCATCCCTGCATCCCTTGGATGAAGCCTACTTGATCATGTTGGATGATTGTTCTGATGTGTTCTTGGATTTGGGTTGAGAAAATTTTATTGAGCATTTTTGCAATGATATTTATAAGGGAAATTGGCCTGAAGTGCTCTTTCTTTGTTGGGTCTTTATGTGCTTTAGGTATAAGTTTAATTGTGGCTTCAGAAATGAATTGGTTAGTTTTTCTTCTGTTTCAATTTTGTGGAATATTTTAAAGAATATTGGTATTTAGATATCCTTTGAAGGTCCCTTAGAATTCTACACTAAAATCATCTGGTCTTGGACTTCTTTTTTTTTTTTTTTGGTTGGAAGGCTCTTAATGACTGTTTCTGTTCCTTTAGGGTTTATAGGACTGTTTAGATGGTTTATCTGATATTTATTTAACTTTGGTACATGGTATCTTTTGGGAAAATTGTCCATTACATTCAAATTTACCAGGTTTTTTTTTTTTTTTTTTTTTTTT
>JADRCD010233495.1:15812-42528 GCA_019843815.1 Montemys delectorum | reverse complement strand
AGATAGATAGATAGATAGATAGATAGATAGATAGATAGATAGATAGACAGACAGATAAAAGAATTAAAAACATTCCAATCTTGTACTTCAGAATCCTGAAATCCGTTCTCAAAACTTGCAGTTCACTCTATGGGGTGTGGACAAACCCAGGGTTCCATTGTCTAGCCCATTAGGACTAATGAGCCCTCATCCCCTCTAAATTCAAATCCAAGGGCTAGTGAGCAGTGTGTTGATGAAATTACTGTGTCCGCTTGGATGTCTTTAAAGTTTTGTCTTAGTAAGTAGCTGTCTACTTCCCACCACCCCAAAGTCTTTGTTTGCTCCACAGTCCTGGCTTAAGGAGCATCGCATGCAGATGCTATTAAAAGAACCAGCCCAACACTTCACCTGCTTTTATTTATTTATTTTCCTTTTGTACTCAACAGCTTGTTGAGTTCACAATAGACAACTTGAGGACCAGGAGTCCTGCCTCCTCTTAAGAGTGTCTTGATGTGAAATATTAGAAGACCAAAAGGCTAATCTATGCATCCGTCAGCCAGGGGTGGGAGCTATTTCAGTCCCATTTCACACGAAGTAATCAATTCATTGACTGAAAAAAAGAGAGAGAGAGAGAGAAAAGAAAGAAGCCTGCCTTTTCCTTGTCCAGCTGCAGTAGACAGGAGCCGGAACATATGTGTCTGAAAGAGGAGGAGGGGGCAAAGACTTCTGGGGAGCAGGCACACAAAGAAAGCCAATCTTCTCCACAAAGCGTGGAATGACTTAAACACTCTATTGTATTACATATGAATGAGCCCTCATTGTGGCGCGCAGTGTGTGGGGATCCGCGGAGTCCTCCCATTAGCCACACGATTAACCAGATTACACGGGAAGCCGCTAAGGTAAATAAGACCAGCCTTCTGTCACTCCCTCCCCCAGGCCGCACCAACAAGGGGCCCGAGAACTAGCCCCTTTGTAGTCAACTGTGTGGAAAGAAGAAATAACCATGAATGTCATGCTTGGTAATTAAAAAAAGAGAGAGACAGACAGACAGACAGAGGAAGAGAGAGAAAGAAAGTTGTCCCCTGGGACCATCTAAGAGAAACAGTGTGAAAACATCTTTCTGATCAAGTAACATGTCAGCATTGTTTCCTTTGACCGTGGAGGACTAATCTAACCCACCCCTAACAGGGTCCTGTATTCCCTTTTGTGGTGCAGGAGACAAAAAGCCCACAACTCATGAATTAAAGCTGCTGGATTCTGCTCATTATGGGCGAGAATGGGTGGGTCTGTGCCTACAAATCTGTCTGCCTGTTAACCCAGCTCCCGTCCATCTCTATGTGGGTGCCTCTTTGCCCACCTCTACAGCCCTGCTCATTCTGACGAATAGATAAACACCCATAGTTAATTGGTTTATGTAAATTGCACCAAAGTTACAAGGCTCAACGCAGCTTGAGCTGTGACCAACACAAGTAAACGGAAACCGGTTCCAATGGTCCTGAAAAGCCTATTTTCCTGGAAACTCAGGAATCTGACATGAAAACATCCTTATAAAAACTGTCTTAGCTTATTGATGTAATAGAAATGTGGAAAAGTGTTCATCATCTGTCTATTTAGAATACTTTTTCTCTGAACATTATTCATTGTATAATGACAAAACTATCAGCAAAAAGTGTTTCTGTGTCAAAAACACTATGTATAGCTACTGAAAATAATGTATTTTGGTTATTAATAGTATTATGAATGAAAAATAAAGGCTATTTTGACAACCAGAAACTTAAAATGAAGGTATATTTTAAACAAGTAGAAATGCTACATATTAATTACTAACAAGCATAAGTCCATTTACAAAAATGTTTAAACATTGCAAGAGGTTATGTATATAGTCATATGTAATATTTACATATATTCTAACATAGATTTAATCATTGAAAATAAGAATTTTTCCCACATTTATTTACTAGTATTCATTCCTCTCTAAAACTGTTAACACCTGTAGTCCATATAATATCAAAATCAAGCATCATTTTCAAATTCCCTTTGAGAGTAAATGAACCATACTTCTAACTGACAGGCTCTTGACAGGCTGCGGGTATGAACCCTTATCTGTATCACTCTATCTTATGAGATATAGTCATTCTTTATTTCACCATGCGTTTTTTGCCTAGCCATGAAGATGTGTGTGTGTGTGTGTGTGTGTGTGTGTGTGTGTGAGAGAGAGAGAGAGAGAGAGAGAGAGAGAGAGAGAGAGAGAGAGAACAAATGATGGAGTAAAAGCCAACCTTCCGAAAGAATCACCAATGTTTCACAGCTCAGGTAAACATTAAACTGATAACTTATATAAAAACAAACACATCAAGTTATAGAATTTCGGCCATTAACTGAATAATTAATTTATCAGTTCATTTTGCAATTGTAACAGTTTTAACTCCACCCTTCTCCCTTTTCCTCAACTATCTGCCAAGAGTGATGGCTTTAAAGGCTTCAAGAAACACAGATGAGACCTCGTGATAAAGAATTTTTCCTGGATTATTTAACATTTTCAGAACACCTCTACAGTTTATGAAAATGTGTATGAATGAACCAGTAGCTGATTTTTTTTTTCCCACATCAAACTAACACCATGATGACTTAGAATGTCTTTGGGTCAAGAGCAGCCAAGATGTGGGCACATCATCCTGGGATGACTCCTGCCTGCCTGGCCAAAGTGCTGTGACCATACATGGGGGATTGTGATCTCTCCTGCTCTGTCCAGGGTAGCCAGGTCTCATCAACCATGCTAGAGAGCACCCCCACACCCTGATCAAGGATGCCTCTTTCTCTCTGGCATGCCCATTGTGAACCCCTCTTTTTCTCTTTTTCTTTTTTTGCCAGCCATTCTCCTTGACATTGTCTTTCTTTTCTGCTTTAGCTGCTTTATTTCTTTCTAATCCTTCAAAAACATTTGAGTTTGACTTCTATTTCTGTGTGGTATTTGAGTTTCTCTGTCAGCTTATGGATGAACTAACTCAGTCATGGGTTTACCTGTGGGTTTTTTTTTCTTGTTTTTGTTTTTATTTATTTGTTTTTGCCAATTTTCTCGAAATATGAAGCTACCCAAATAGACTGTATACATTTCTTTTCTCAGTTTGGGCTGGGGGTTGGCATTAAAATTGAATATTTCTAGAAGGAAAGGTTTTCAGAACAGAATAAAATATTCCCTTTTCAGAATGAAAAGGAAACAAGCTGAATAGCAAACAGCTCCATCTGCCCCCGTCACTTTCCTGTACGCATTAGCACCAGTCAGTCTACTCTTACTGGAAGGCAACTTCAGTGGGAAATGTTCTCAGTAATGATCATTCTAGCATGGGATGAGCAAGAGGTTACATTTTTTCCTTCATTGTTTGCATAGAGTTGGTTAAAATAAGGTTTGACTAATGACTGAGATGTTTTCAATCTCAAATTTCATAGGGTTGTCTGAATATGCAGAAATAAACATTGATAGGATACACTATGATATTTCTACATGGTGTTCATATTTAATACACTCTTTGATTCCCAATGGCATAAAGTTCATGTGTTATTAAAGCATTTTTCAACCCTTATGGAAAGTTTCATGCTCTAAGATTCTGAATACCTTATTTAGAAATTGGATTCCAGTAATTCAGAATACAGGAAATTCTGTGTAAATTTTTTCCAGGTAAACAATGGTACATGAATTTTCATAAAGGAAGTTAGGATAAGGACCCAAAGTTGAAAATAGCAAGTTGAGCTTCTTGTATTATTTGACTTCAACTTTATAAGGATAACCTCCTCAGTTTGATGAACTGGGCTGTCTTTTCTAGAGTGAGAATATGCAGACTAAGTACATTTACATATTGGCAGCTTCTGACAGAAAACTGGACAAATCTACTTTAACCAGGTGTTTGAAGATGATGATAATGGTCAGTGTGGCTTTCAGATGCCAACAAGGAAGATGAGCACTTCCATGGGAAATCCAGAAGTTTATGGTTTAGACAGATCAGTGCTAAGGAGTACTCCTTGGGTGACCCAGGACCAGAGACTAGATAATCTGAAGACCCAAACACTATTGGTCTAAAAAAAAGTATCAATAAAATAAATCCTAATGATATTCTGCTATACTTATACATCAGTCACTTATTCACTGATTGTCAGAGAAGCTTCCTCCTGAAGCAAATGGGAACAGATGCGTAAATCCACAGCCAGACATCATGCAGGGAAAAGAGTCTTTGGAACACACATCTCTAAATAGGATGCCTACATTGAATGTCTCCCCCCAGAGCTCAAGGAACACTGCAGAGGAGGCAGAGAGAGAGAGAGAGAGAGAGAGAGAGAGAGAGAGAGAGAGAGAGAGAGAGAGAGAGAGAGAGAGAGAGAGAAAACAGAAGACACCAGGAGAACAAGTTCCTCTAAAACAACTGAGCTAAACTCAGAGCAACTCAGAGTCTAAAGCAGCAAACATGAGGCTGATGTGGGCCTGCATCACGTCCTCTGAATACATATCATAGCTTTCAGCCTAGTGTGTTTATAGGACTCCTGAGTACTTGAAGGAGCAGCTCTTGAGCCCACTCTCATGGCTCTTTCCCTTCCATTGGGTAGCCTGATCCAGCCTCAATATGATGAGTTTTGTTATATCTTATATTTTATTTCATCATGCATGATTGTTATAACTTAGAACTTTATTCATTTATAATGAGAGACAGAAAGGGAATGGATCCCAGGTGGGAGGGTGGGGAAGAACTAGGAAGAGTAAAGGGAGGAAAAATCATAAAAAGAATATGTTGTATGATAAAACAATCTATTTTCAATTAAAAAATAAGTAAAATTAAAAAAAAAAAGAGTACTTGGTGCATAACCCTGAGAACTTCAGTTCAGCTCTCAACACTGACATCTCTGGTGTGGTCTTAAGGGTGCCTACAGATGTTATCTGGGGAACAGAGACAGTAGGATTGCTGGGATTTTTGGGAAATGTGAACTTCAGTTCATGGACTGAAGCTGCTTCAAAGGAGTGAAAATAGTGATAAAGAAGGAGCTGCAATGCCCTCTTCTGGGATCCAGGCGTGTGTGCTCACACAGGTGCACACACGCAAGTGCTCACACACGCAAGTGCTCACCACCTCATACATATTCATCACACATGCCCCCCCCCCCCCCCCCCCCCCTTTCCCTCGGTTTCAGTGTCTCTGTCTCTGTCTCTGTCTTGTTTTCTCTCTCTCTCTCTCTCTCTCTCTCTCTCTCTCTCTCTCTCTCTCACACACACACACACACACACACACACACACACACACACAAATAAGAAGCTCACCATAATTCTTACTTTATGGTAGTATTCAATTTCAAATCATAGTTTTCAAAAAAAATCTCCAAGCAAGACATTAAACAAGAAGAGAAGTTAATAGACACATTTAAAAGCTTACACCAACTGCTAGTGGTTGAAGTATTTTACCTTAATGGAATAAGTTATGTTGTATAGCTTTATGTAAGCCAGTCTTAGATTAGTGTTGTGATCTTATTTTAATATTTAAAATCAAGAAATAAAATCTTTAATTAAAAAACCACCTGTGCACAGTGTTTATTATGGCTGTGCTTTGAAAGATCTGGGATACTAGCCAAAACGTTGGTAGCAGAAGGTAACTTATAATCTGGGAACAGTTATGTTTTATAAAAATATGATATATATGTGTATCTATACCATGCACATGCCATACCTGCAAAAGGTTCCTGAAGTCAGAGCACCCAAAAGTGGGGTTAGAAAGAGCACTGAGCTGCTATGTGAGTGCTGGAGCACCAACCCCCTGCTCCCCTCCCCAGCATAAACAGCAGTGCTTTTAACCCCTGAGCCATCTCTCTAGCATCAGATGACTGATATTCTTTAAATGGAAAGGTTTTTAACTTTAGATCTACCTTTCATCCCATTATATATCCATAATCATTATTTATTCTTAGGCTTATTACATTTCAAATTGTTTGTGCATACCAACAGCTAACAAAACAAAATTTAAAGTTCTCCTGATTTCATACTCACGCCTGCTTTTCATTTTATGTTCTACAAACAAAAACAACTACAAAGAAAGCAACATCTCAGGAGCTCCATGACAAGTTGAGCACACCGTTTCCTACATTCTGATTGTGGAGTGGAGGCCACACAGCACTCAGCTTCCGTCCATAGAAAGTAAATTAGCATATTGGGTACACTGACATAGACTTTCAGTGTTTGGAGCTTTATTTAATATCCTGATGCAGATATGATATTGTTGGCTTCCTGTCCTATGCTTATATAATACACAGATTTCCAATTTTCCGTTTCTAATATTCTCACAATCCTCTGACAGTTATCTTGTCAAAGCTGTTGACTTTTCGGATGGAATAACGCCTGAGAAACATTTAGAAGAATGCAGTTCTTCCCCAGGTACAGCAAGGAGACTTCTCATTTCCCACAGTCCATGATGAATTAACTTCATGTTCCATGTTAAAATTTTCTATCAGTGAACCTCCAGTAATTTTTTTTGCATTCTCTTCCAACTTCTGAAAATTCTTTATGAATTTTCTATAGCCTTTCTTGATATTATCTATGCTAGCATTTAACAATATCTTAAAATGGATTTTTTTCATCCTTTTCTTGATTAATTAGAGACATTTCAGATAATATCAGTCATGGAGCAAAGCCCTTCAGAACATATTCCTTCTTGTCCCTTTCTCCCAAACGTTACCTCTAACTCTAAGTGTGCTTTTTAAAAAGATTTATTTACTTATTTATGTATATGAGTACACTGTAGCTGTACAGATGGTTGTGAGCCTTCATGTTTAGGAATTGAATTTTTTTTTCTTTTTAGGACCTCTGCTCACTCTGGTTGGCCCCACTTTCTCAGTCCCGGCTAGCTCTGGCCCAAAGATTTATTTATTATTATACATAAGTACACTGTAGCTGTCTTCAGACGCACCAGAAGAGGGCATCAAATCTCATTATGGGTGGTTGTGAGTCACCATGTGGTTGCTGGGATTTGAAGTCAGTACCTTCAGAAGAGCAGTCAGTGTTCTTACCCACTGAGATATCTCGCCAGCCCCTAAGTGTGGTTTGTGAATGATCATTTAATAAGATATTCTATGAAGACAATGTGATTATAATATTAATAGTTCTATAATAATTTAACTAAAAAGTAGTTTTAAAGTACATTATTCAATGAGTGGTTTAAAAATAAAATGAGATCCAGTTTGAAGTACAATGATATGGAATTTTAATAAATAAATATTTTAAGAACATTTATATATATGTATATTACATGCGTCCTCCACACATTCATGTATACACATGTACACATATAGATTATAGGTAGATGTAGCTAGAGATACAAATACAGATGTCCATATATAAACTCATCCATGCTGCTATCTTTCTCACATCACAAGTCAATGCTAATATGGACTGCAGTGGCCGTACACAGGCAGAGTAATGTCACCTAGTTCTGGGACATATATTTTACTACAGCCATACATATAAAATATGTATAATAACTATTTCCTTTTAATAACTAAACATCAAATTAGTGGTGAAATATGTTGTCTTGAGTTTTTTTTTTCCCTAGAGTATAGTAAAGAAGTTGGTAGAAGATCAATTATTGAAGCCAGGTGGCATACATAAAGATACTGAACTGCTGTCAAGTCATGTGGTACTTAAGGGCATCTAAACTAAAAGGGGAGTTGGTTCAGGCAAGTCACTATTCTTCACATACTTAATTCTTCCTCCTATATTATGTTCTTAGGACAAGGGCCAGGAAGAGAGAAGTGCTGGGAAGTCAAGCAAAGAGCTCAGTGTAAGGACAGCCAACCAGTGCCTAGAGGAACATGACTGAGAGTCTGACTGCCCAAGAAACCAAGAACCAAAGGGCCATAATCCATGACAAAGAGTAGATAGACAGGGGGGAGTTTTCTCCAGAAAATAGATGGTACTAGGATTTGAAAAGTTAGGAAGTTGAGACCAAGCAAAATTCAGACAAAACAAACCAACCAGACAAAGAAAGGAAGGAAGGGAGGGAGGGAAGAAGGGAGGAAGGGAGGGAGGGAAGAAGGGAGGGAGGGAAGAAGGGAGGAAGGGAAGGAGGGAGGAAGGGAAGGAGGGAGGAAGGGAGGGAGGGAAGGAGGGAGGAAGGGAAGGAGGGAGGAAGGAAAGAGGAAAAGAGGGAGGGAAGAGTGAGCCAGCAAACTCAAAGTGATGACTTTTTTAAAAAAAATTTCCATGGTGCTACTTGCTCCTAACAGATAATTCCCCAGTTCTCTACTGAGAGATAGAAATCCTGAAGTCATTTTGATTCCTTATTATGAATTGACTTATATTGTGTGATTCTGGGTCCTCTGGAAGACCAGCCATCTCTTTAGCCCTGTAAACTATATTTAAAAATAGGTTTATTCATTTACCATAATTATATTACATAATTACAATATATTCACACACACATATATGTATATATACATATGTATGTATATATACATATATATATATATATATGAATTATTTCTTAATTTGGAAAAACTATGTGGTAGTTAGAAGTATTTCCTGCTCCTCCAGGGGACTGAAGCTAAGTTTCCAGAATCCACATCTGAAAGATTACAAGTACCTGTAATTCCAGCTCCCAGCAGTCTAACATTCTTTCTGACCTCTATGGAAACCCACAAGTGGCATTATGATACACACACACAAATGCAGTTATGTGCACATACATACATACATACATAAAATATTTCAAGGATAAAATTTTAAAATGATTTGTTTTTCATTTAAGTAGATAATTTTTGTACATCTATCATATTATGTATCATCTATTATATTATGTATCTGTACACACTCAAGGTCATGTAAAACTTTCTTGGATGAAAGGTAGATGTGGTTGTTAGAATCTTAAGAAATCTTTGATGTGTAGGAATTACTTCATTTTCAGAACCTGTATCACCATCAGTGTTTTCATAAATCATATTTAATTCTTTTTATTTTATGTTATGAGTAGCAATGTTTTGCTGCATAGATGCCTGTGTAGCACCTGCATCCAGTACTACTGGAGTGGAAAAGAGAGTGTCAGATCCCCTGAGTGGGCCTGGAGTTACAAACTGTTCTAAGCTGGAGGTGAGACTTGGGTTCTCCGGATGAGCAGTTTTTGCTCTTAATTATAGATCCCATAAGCCATATTTAAAAACCCACTACAGCGCAGTTCATTAACTTGACATTTACTTATTTGGCAGTGTTGAGATAGTGTCTAGGACCTCTTGCATACTGTGTAAGTCTATCACTGATTAACACACCCAGACCCTGCATGACTACCATAGTTAAGTTCCTTGGTTTTATCCACAGCACTACCAAGATGTTTTTCAAAATGTCTCTCAAAAATGTGGAGATGTAAAAACCTAAAATGATGGAAAGGCTAATAAATATGTTCTCTCTTAAGAACAAGGAACAGAAAAACAAAAGTCTATTTTACAAGGCTTGGCATTTAAATGGACCAAATAGAACTATTACATTGACAATATTTTCCCAGCTGGGAAAAGTACTAAAATGTAAATGTTTAATGTAATGGTTATAAAAAATTATCTTTAAACCAGTACAATACTGCCAAAACACAAATGACTTTTTTTAAATCAAACTGTATGAGGGTTTAGGAAATTTGATGTGAGCTTGCAGAACCGACTGCTTTCTGTGCTCTTCTGGTCTCTACAATTTTGCAGTACATTGAGGCATCCTGAGTCTTTGGTTTCTTAGATGTGAAATAAGGAGCACATTGTTTTCTTGTTCAGACTGACTGTGTGGACAAAATATATAGAACTTCCACTTGAGGGCAAAGCAGAAGCACAGGATTCAATGCTGTTTCTTTCTAGGAATCTTCCCTTGGTCTTAGTGAATATAAAAAGCCTAGGACTGTTCTTTCAGGAACTTTACTCATTCAGAAATATATCTTCAGATTCAGACACATATACTCTAATGGCCAACACTAAAGTTTTGTCAACACAGTCTAGAATCATCTGTAAGAGAGGTTTTTTTAGATTATCTTAATTGAATGAAGTAATGCTCAAAGACTTTCCCACTGTGAGTGGCACCATCCCCTAAGCAGTGCCTCCTATCTAAAGAAGAGTGGGGAAAGCTAGTTGAACATATGCCTGCATACATTAATTTACTCTTCTCTGCTTTTTACTTTAGATGGAAGATCAGTAGCTGCTTTCAAGTTCCTGCTGCCTTGATTTCCATGCAATGATGAACTGTAACCTGGAGTTGCAAACCAAAACAAAGCCCTTTTCCCCCTTAGCTATGCTTATCCGTATCTTTTCACAACAACCGGAAATAGGACTAAGATATTTATTAATCCTCCCATCCTGAATCCACTGCAGACATTGATAAATGGGTACAAATATTTCATTTCTTGGGCTCTAATGTAAGTCTCTGTGTCATGGATCATTAGTCATGCCCATCAGCATCAGTAGGTTTTACCCCCTTCTATTCTATAGAGTTGGAGGGCTAGAATTTTCTGGTTAATGGCATATCTTATCTTCTGTAAGAACTGCCTTTTCTTCAGATTCTGGCAAGGACTGGGGGTGAGGGCAACAAAAATGAGTAGTAAAGCTTGAAAGGAAGTGTACCTGAGATATTGAAAATGATTTCAAGAAAGACTACAGCATGATAAATGTCTGTCTGTTGGAATGTCAGTCAAATATGGTTGAAGGTATAATGGAGCCTCCTCACATATGCAACTGTTGTGGTTTAAATATGGCTTGATATTTTCTCCAAGTGTTCATGTATTAGAGACTTTGCCTCCAGTGGGTTGATATAAAGTGATAGATCTTTTAAGAGATGTGACCTACTGGAACGTATTTATGTCCTTCAGGTTCTGATGGCCCTCTAGGGATTCTCATTTGCCCTTCTAACAAAAGGAGCCAATGTAGTTGATAACAAGGCAGTTCCCCTTCAGACTTGCTGACTCTGTCTTAGCACACTGACTCTGTCTTAGCACACTGACTCTGTCTTAGCACACTGTCTCTCATTCTCCCTCATGCCCCTACTTGAATACTGATGAGAAAAGATGAGGAACTCTCTCACTAGAAGCTAAAACCATGGAGGCCTCCTCACAGCAAACTTTAAGCATCTGAAATTACAAGGTAAACAGACCTCTTTTTCTTCCTTAGAATTTTACATTGGGTCACAGTGATGGCTCATGGACTATCAAAGTATTTTAAGTTACAAAAATAGTCGAGACCTTCAAGATTTCTCAAAGTTTAGTCACAGAATCAGTAGCTTACTAGATAGATGCTCCCCACATGCTCACCCAACCTTCATGTCAGCAGTATTTTTATAATAGGAAAAAAATTTACCTTTCTCAAATCTAACTTTGAAAGTGGAAAAATAAAAGAATATAGGTTCTTTTTTATTTGATCACATAATTTTCATATAGCCATACCCAATTTTATAACAGAAGAAGAAAACATTGGCATCAATGAAATATGAAATTGAAAACCATGAACCTAATATATTTCAAGATATTTTTCAAAATTAATAAAAAAACAACTTTTTATGGAAATCAAGGCAGTTTTTCTTTTCTGTAGTTATTTCTCATTTGTGCATACAACTATGTATTTTAGTCCCTCTCTCCCCAATTCTCTAGCCCCGATGCTACTAAATACCCCCCAAACCTCTTTGTTCTAGCTATAGTTTTGGTCCATTTATTGACCCACAAAATTTAGCCATGGCTGATAATGTGTTCCTGAATTTGGAACTTATCATCAGGCCATGGTAGGTTTACCAGTGGGCACAACTTGAAACAGTGTTCCTGGGTTCTAGAATCTACTAGTACCCTATTTGAGTGTGTGTGTGTTTGTGTGTGTGTATGCGTGTGTGTGTGATCCATTAATATCTAAGTCCTTAATGATAATTCTCTGATTTCAATAGCATTTTCTCCAAACATTGCCAAACTTGCTTCTTTAATTGTTCTCCCTAATCTCTTGTACATTATGCAAACTCATGTTTATCTTCAAACAAAAAAAAATTACATAGCTCTAAACTCTTATTCTTCCTGCCATAAGATATTACAATATCATTGAGTTGGTTGAGTCCAGTTCTGGTCACTTGAGTCACTCTTGGTGTGACACAGATATGCAATACTTGTCTGTCTATTGCTCCTTACCTGGAAGGTTCTTAAACCACAGGCATTTCTTGTCCGTTATTCGTCTTCACTAACTTCTACAGTGACTAACCCAGTGGGTATAGTTGACATTTGTTACCTAGTCAAAATCTGCTATAAATAAAATGAAAGCTTGAACACTTAATCACCTAGCTAGCAAATGATAATGACAATTTCTGGCCAGATCATCAGACTCATGTCCATCTTCTGCTGGCTTCCTGTTGTCTCTTGTTTCTCACTATCATCTTTTTTATTTCTAGAATTTTATTTTGTGTTGAATACTTAGAAAAAGGACTTTCCTGCATAAGTGTTGGATTTAAGAAGGACAGTCTTTGTGCATAATAAAGTACTGTTGGTCAATTTTCATACTCTTAAATTTTAATTATTTTCTAGGAATAATCTGGAATCAATGAACATTCCAATAAGAGGAGAGGAAGCATGCTCTGATGTAAGGTCTGAGTGTCTGGTCATTCTGACCAGAGGAATTTTAGAGCTAAGATTTTACACTGCTGTATAGTCACTTGTAGGTCAACCATGTTCCAGGGAAAGGCCACACAGACATGAGTATATGGGCAGCACAAATTGGATTTGATGGGTGAAATAAAAGAAGATATAGAATTGGGTGGGTGGGGAGAAGAGATAAATCTGGCAGGAGTAGAGGAAGATTGAAGTGGAAAATTAAGGATTCTTTGGAAACTCAGTTGTGCTAGATGGTGTTGTGCTGGGGCAAACACATGAAGTACACACGGGTGAAAGACTAAGGCAGACATTCTTTTCAAAAAAGAATGTTTAGCTGAAGCAGAGACAGAAGGAAGGATGTTCTGCTAAAGTAAGCACGTGAAAGGACATGTAATGAAGGATTCTTTGCTAACAACACACATGTATTGGTCCATCTTACACTGCATAGTTGAACTCCATTTTTCAGAACTCCGTAGAGAGAAACACATCAAAAAAACTTCTGGTGGCATGCTGCAGTTTCTTGCTGCTTCCGAGGACTCAGGATGATTGCTAGAGTGATATCAGCAGAGATAGATTCAAGTGCTAAAGCAAGACACATACTGAGACAAGACCAGCGGAGAACATGTGATGATGTTTGGAGGGTATAAATAGGACTCAACAGACAGACAGGAGGGTGAGCTTGGCTTGCTTATAGAGCTGGCTATGCAACACTTGTTGGCTTGCTAAGAGAGGCACAGCCAAGAACTTAGCAACCCTCTGGATCTTTCCTGCTAACCCAAGCTGAGGCCGAGGCCTGACTGTCTCTGCTGGGTAGGGCCACTGCTGCTGATTTGTGTTTGCTATCCTGACTCTACTGGACTGGACTGCTGCTGTATCTACGAAGTGTTTGTGAGTGGACCAAGCTACCACTGTGAACTGACCTGTGAACTGAACTGCCGATTTTCCAGACAACACAGATGGGTGTTGATCCAAAGAACCTTTCTAAACAGGTCTGCTTCCCCCATCCACCACCCCACCCCCATTTCCTTTCTTTCCCACCAACTACCTCTGGTGGGTAGTGGGCTAAAAGGGAGGTTAAATCATTTAAGAACCATCATTAAAAATAGGCTTTGACAGAAGATGATGAATATAGTCAAAACTCATGGTGTGAAATTCTCAACTACCTAATAAAATAATCACACACACTCCCTGAAAAGAAAGTGCCCTGCTACACATGCTGTCATTGTCCCTTTTCACCGCTGTATTACTGTGGGTCTAGTTGATTTCTTGTCAATAATAAACAAGGTGGGTGGACATTCTTTCCTAAGCAAAGTATGTAACAGATGATAAAGAAGAGAGAGGAAAGGAAGGCAGAAAAAGATTGGAGAAGTAAAAGAGGACAAAGGGTAGTATTCATTACTAACTACACCTTAGTAAAGTGTAGGATTTACAGCAGCAACAATGTTATTTGCCGTATTAAGTTTCTGCTAACTGAAATACTCATTTCACATTAAGAGGAGATCTTTGAAAGCTCCATGTTTGTCTGTACCTATGTAAATGGAAGTGGAAACAGCTGTCTAGCAATCACAGAGTGATTGAGTGAAAAGCTAGGGTTGAAATGTTCTTGTTGCATTTCACCTGAACACTTCTACCACACGCACTGCATATCTCAGGGTTTGCACACACGCACTTTAGGATGGGGAATAGCCCTAACATGGTTATGTGGATACTTTTACTGTTGAGCTTCCTAGAGTTCAGCTACAATATATTGTAACTCTCTATTGGAGAGAGAATGTGGTGCTACATTTAATAAGCTAAATCATTTGACCAGAGAAAGTTTATTTCATGTAAATACTATTCCATAGGATGTACTTCAGAAAAGATTTAGCCCTAAAGATTTAAAAATATTCACTCTTTTCATTCTAAGAAGTAACCAACTAGAGAACAGACTGAGATTAATTGAGAAAGAGATGTGCCGGAGTGAACTTGGCCATTCCGGAAGGGAATAGGCATGTGTAAAGAACATTTTGTTCAAGCCATTCACAAAAGCTCATGTGTAGTATAACTCATGAACTTAGAAAAATGAATCACCTCTTTTAGGTTTCTGGTCGGCCTTCCAGGACACTATGACATCATTTCCTACATCACTGACTCTGTGGACTGTCAAAGAATGTCTTACAGTTATATGTGGTATACACATGGCTTCTTTTCTTCCTCTCAAAAATGCAATGAGGTTGAAATTTTTATCCTCATTTCATCAATGGGAGAGCTTAGGTCTGAAAACACAATTTTGTGTTTGGTTTCATATAGATGAGAAACGGATAAAAGCACCTTGGGATGCTCAAGTTATCAACACGAGTTTCTCCACGCCAAGCATGGACTTCTAATTTTGCAAGCGACTGGAGAACATGGCATGGGAATTTTTTCCTCTTCCAACGTAAGGTGGAATTGAAGGGAGCCTCCCATCACTGTGCAATCCTTTCTCTTTATCAGGCCTACTATTCCCAACCATGTCTTTTGATTTTTTTTTTCTCCATTCTCCTCCACTTTTAAAATCCCTTAGATATACCAATCTGATGCTATTTTCAAATATATGCATTTCTGTTTCTGCAACTCCCACTCTACTACCTAGCCTGGGATATCTACCCACAGTGTCTCTCTCCATGACACGGCTAAAGGGTTTCTTACAGTGCTTCAGATATGTCTGGTTTTCCTTTCTCCCCCCCCCCCCCCCGCCCACAGGTCAACTGATAAATTTGTGCTGTCCATTTATCAGGGATGCTCTAAACGGCACTAAAGCTGACATAGAACAAGCGGGAGCTGACAGCTTCACTCCAGTTACAGCTGATTAAAGGCTGTTGAGGCCTCAGGGCCCAGTTCCAAATGAGGACCACTCAAACTCGACCAGAACAATTCCAGCACGAATCTTTTACACCACTTGCAATGGAAATGTATGGGCCTTCCAGTAGTTAAGGAGGTTGTGAGGAATGAGGCCCAGAAATGTAATAAGGTAAAGTAGATAAGAAATCTGTAGCTTATTTGGAAAGCAAAATAAATGCAAACACTAATGGACCAGAGTATACAGGTTCTCTGTGTACATAGAGAGAGTGTATGAACTTACACACATGCCTGCATTTCTAATGATGCTCTTAATGGTTATTACTACCTATTATGATACCAAGTAATCGATGCACAAGAACACATAATAATAATAGACTTTCAATTTGCATAGCACCTTTAAAATCCCAAAATGTTTTCACATCTGTTATCTTGTTCAATACAAGGTTAGAATAGAAATTAGTAACCCAGTCTTACATGCAACAAACTAGAATACCCCAAGGTTTGGCGAGTCTGACCGTGTTTAATGAGCTATTGCACAGCAAGACTTGTATTTATTCATTTCAACTTTCCACACGTATTCCTGCCTGAATATGATGCCCAAGCTTGATGGTTACGTGTTGTTTGCTGCAGACATCTGCACAACAACATCTGCATCACTCATTACCTCCTGTCTCATATAAAACAAATCTGGTTGAAGGTCTATGCCTTTCAGAGCTTCTCTGCCATTTGGCAGTAGGGGCTATGGACTCCCTCTGATCTTTCTACTCTCACTCTCTGGCGTCAACATTTAAGAAGCTGTTCAAAGAAACTGGAGAGGTATGTTAATTTAAAAAGAGGTTCATTCTTGTAAATATGATTCTGCAAAATGAAAAGATTAAATAACGTTAATAAACGGACACATTATTTGACTGTGTAATCAGATAGTATTGTTCAGGAAGTGATGTCAATTTATAGAATGGCGGAAATATTTGCATATTTGTCCTTGATAGGTTTAATATCCAGCATCTATAAAGGATGAATAACTTATCATGAAAAGGTCAAAACAATGAGATGATTTGAATAGACGGTTCTCCAAAGGAGATATAGGATGTCTTATTAACATGTGATTAACCTGTGCCATAAGTTACCAAGGGGAATGCAGAAGACCTCAGTGTCATGAGTTTCACATAGGCCCAGATAGTTAATTTGAAACAAGACAATAATGGGAAATTAACCAAAGTCTGAGATGTTAGGGAAAAGAGAACTTGATTGATGGTAAGAATGTGACATTAAACAGATGGGAACCATTTGAGTAGGTTCCTCAAAGGCTAACAGAAACATCATGTAACTCAGGACCTCCATATCTATCTAGGTGTGCATTCAAGAGAGCAGAAAGCAGGGATTCATTCGGATGCTTGCATACTTGAAGGTCAGCGTTGACTGTGTTGTTATCCACAAAAGACCAACAAAGTAAAAATGACTCTGGTACCCATCAAACGGTGAGTGGGAAAATAAAATGTGTTACTCACATATAGCAGAATACTACCATGCCTTGAAAAGAATAAAATCCTGGTCTGTGCAATGAAAGACGGACAGAGAAAAAAATACTTAGGGATATAATGAGCCTGATAAAAAGAACGCAAAAAAAAAAAAAAAAATCACTGTATCTGCTGGAGAGATGGCTCAGCGGTTAAGAGCACTGACTGTTCTTCCAGAGATCCTGAGTTCAATTCCCAGCAACCACATGGTGGTTCACAGTCATCTGTAATGAGATCCAATGCCCTCTTCTAGTGTGTCTGAAGACAGCTACCGTGTACTCACATATATGAAATAAATAACTCTTTCAAAAAAATCACTGTATCAGTCTACTTAAATGGAAATTCTATAAGAAAATAAGCAAAATACCAGTCCCTCTGCCTTTCTCCTCTCCCTTGCACTCACTTCCCCTGTCCTCCACTTCCCTCGTTCCCCTCCTTTCCCCTTTTCCCTCCTTCCTCTTGCCTTCTTATCCATCATTGTGTATCCAATGCTGGTCTTCATATAGGCTGAGCAAGTTCTCTAACTCTGAGCTGCAGCTACATACAGATCTATCTTTTGGTAAGTGGGTTAGGGAGGTCCTGCTGGAAATGATGAAGAATTTCCAGCAATGAGACTGATGATGGCCTCACAACAGCATCCATGTAGCTAAGACCACTAGGTTCTGTACTTGAGCTGAAACAAACTTCATATCACCTGTATTTTCTCATGAAAAAGTTAAGATTGAAGGACTGTCACCATCGTGTCTTCCCCTATGTACTGCAAAGGTTCATTATGACAGAGGACAAAGAATCTAGAGAAAATATGCATGGCAGTATTTAAGCAGAGAGTTTTTCACTTTTTAGAATCTGAAGATGTATTTCAAATACAATTATTTTTGTGCATTGAGTATTTTTTGCAAGCTTTATAAAGGAAAATAATAACAATTAAAATTTTTCTGCAAAAGACAGATAACCATAAAATTTTTCTTTAGTTTATTAATTAACATTAAAATCCACAGTTAAATTTATATAAATGGGAAAGCTGAAAAACTCATGCAAAACAAATGAACATTTAGTAACAAAATGATATATATGAAAATGTGTTTTATACTTATAGTTTTAGTAACTTTTATATCATAAAAGTATCCTTACATAAGTAAACAGCTACACAAAATCAACAGAAGCAAACATCTGTAGTTAAATTATAAATTTCTTTTATATATCTTTAAATGTCATTCTCCATGAATTTTTATTTGGTATGATAGTTTTTCTATTACATTCATAACTTATCTGGGGAAATTGCTAAATTTACTTAAACGAATGCATATAAGCAGGCAGACATTTGTTCCACACCATCAATTGGTTTATTCTTTTCTCACTTTTAATTGAATAATGTTTTACAGTTTTCAAAACAATTTTTATAAAAGAATCTACTTTTAGCTTTACACAGTATATCATTAAAGTAATCATGTGTATTCTGGTATATCAGCAGTCTGGAAAACACATCTGAATTCACAATTTAAAGTACATACATGGCAGATGAGAGTCCATGGTGACAGAGGTGGTTTTCCCAGGGTGAGGCTCATCCTTTGTATTCCTGATGTATAGATCCCTATGATTTCCTCAAAGGGAAGAAACTCAGTTGCCTGATTTGTGGTAGTGGAGGACTGTGGTGGCTACACTTTCTCCTATTCAATAAATGCAATCTAATATACATACATATACGCATACGCATACATATACACATACATATATTCAGTGTCTGCACCATAACAAGGTAGAAACAAATTTAACACACTTTGGTCCAGGAGTGCTTGTAGAATATGTTGTAATTTTTCTTCTCAGGGATTCTAGACCAACACTGTGGTTTCAAATAAAACTTAAAATTTAAATTCTAGATTATCCCACTTCTTTATCAGGTGTTGTTTTAAAATACCATGATACCTTGTAGCTGAACTCAGACCCAACAGGGGAATGGCACTCTTGGCCATTTTGATTTTATTTTGATTTTATTAGATGTGGGTCACTTTATGTTTTGCTAATAGAATGTACATGGTTTCCAAATGTTCATGCAAGAGTGTAGAATATTTTGAGTAATTAAATTCATGAGAATTTCATTATATATTATATATATATGTAATATATATATATACATATATAATGAAATTATATATAGAGAGATTGATTCCCTCCATATAAGTAGAATTTTTTATACATTTAGAAAAACTGTTTAAACCAAGAGTCACTAATTAAACCATCTCCTACAGTCTAGGTTTAAATCTTTGATCCCATGTATTAGCTCCTGAGGCCTAAGTTTCAAAACTGCTGATAAAATATTTCTCCGCACAATTCTTAGAATATCTTGACTCAGTGTGCCTACAACTTTTTTGTTGTGGTTTTTAAATCCTTACTCCTGGCTTGAGACTAACACTGAACCAAATTGTTAAATTATATACCACTTTGCTTGGTATTCATCACAAGAATTGTTTAGATTCATTCATATATTTGTTGCTCATAATAAACCTCAAAATTTTATAATCCAGATATTTTCATGAAGATTCTTAAAGAATTATAATTTCAATATAAAGATGTAATCATTAAAGAAATTGAATATGACAAAACTACAGTTAATTAGTAGGGCATTGTCACTAAAGGTTGTTTTTTAATTATTTTATTTACTTACATTCCAATCATTACCCCCCCCCCTCGGTTCCTCCTCCCACAGTTCCTGATCCCATTCCTTCTCCTTCTTACCTCTGAGAGGGTTCTCCCCATTCAGGCCACCCCCTTCCCTGGGGCCTCAAGTCTCTATCGTTCTTTTAGAAACAATTTTTCTTTAAGAGTCTACACAGAGAGAGCCATGGCTCCAGATACATCTGTAGCAGAGGATGGCCTTGTCTGACATCGATAGGAGAGACCCTTGGTCCTGTGGAGGCTTGATGGCCCAGCATAGGGGGATGCTAGAGCAGTGAGGCAGGAGCACCCTCCTAGAGACAAAGGGGAGGAGGAGAAGAGGGGTGGGATGGGGAGTTTGTGGAGGGGTAACCAGAAAGGGAGATATCATTTGAAAGGTAAATGAATAAAATGATTAATACAAAATAAAATAAGAAATGACAGCAGAAGGTTTCAAAACTTTTTTTCTTTTACTCCTTTGAAAATGTCATAGGTGTATATGATGTATTTTTCATGTGCTTCCTCACATACTGACTCCCTCAGTGTTTGCCATGCCCAGTGTTACTCTCCATGCTAGATTCCATGCTAGGAATCCAGGAAAGAAAGACAACTAAGAGGGAAAGAAAGCTTTTCAGATCTGGTGGGGAGAAGAGTCCTGGGGAAATCTTCTGGAGTGCAGACTTCTGTATTGACCGATGCTCTATGAGAGCAAAAGTTGGCTAATGGATCGTGGTGGTGGCTATCCTCTGCCTGCTTGAAGAGGGACTGCGAGGCAGATGCCCAGGCAGGAGGCGGATCATTCTAATGCACCCAAAAGCCTGGGGGAAATGGCCAATTCCTGATATGCAGGTCCAGGTGGAATTTTTGGATAATCTTGATCCATTATTAGCTAGAAACTTTTGGTTCCAAAAAGCTCTTAATTTTGGGGGGGGGCGGGTTATGTCCATGGCTGTTCTGAAAACCAGTTTGACCAGTTTCAAGTGGCAGGGAGCTTGTTCTTTATGGCTGCTTCTTATTTCCTTTTATGAATCCAAAAAAGTTTGACCTGGCAATCTTAGGTGTGTTCCTCAGTATGGTATGACCAGAGCATGTATGATTGCAGAGAGAATAGAGAGAGTTAGTTAGTTGAACGTAAAATTCAAATACAGCTTTGGCTTTAGCTAGCTACCTGTGTGCAATAAACTGCAAGTATTTCTGCTCGGTTTAATTCTTTATTTTTTAGTTTTCAAAAGATGTGTTAATCCTTATTTTACGTGTATAGGTGTTTTGCCCATGTCTGTCTGTGAACTGTATGTCTGTCTGGTACCTTTGAAGGCCACTGGCTCCCCAAGAGTTAAAGAGCTTTGAGAGCCTCCTGATGAAGATGCAGAGAACTGAGTCTAGGTGTTTTGCATGAGAAAGCACTCTTAGCCATCTCTCTAGCAGCCATCCTTTATGTATTTATTCCTTTTAAAGATTATCCACAGCAACATCTACCTTGAGCACATGTCATGCCTTGGGAGGCTGCCACAGACTGTACAAGTGCTGGCATTTCTTTTGGTAGCTTCATTTAATTAACCACAAAATCGGAGTGAAAATGAACACTCCGTTAGGTCTGGGAACACCACAGCATGAAGGAAATGAGCAACCTTGGAGTGGCTGCAAGCCAAAGTGATCAAGGTTAACGCAAGATTAATTGTCCATCTCTCCCCTCAAATCTTCGACAGCCTTTCTACACTACCCCAGCTCATCCTCTGATTGGTTCATGGCATGCTTACTTTGGAAATCACCCAACCTAAGATCATTAAAACAAACAAACAAACAAACAAGCAAAAAACTCATGTCTATAGCTCGAATAGTTTTGTGTCTCAATGATTTATATCATGGCCATTATTCAGGGCTTCCTAATAGCACGCGTACAGGCAGGAAGGCTGGAAATGTGTTCTAGGATAGATAGAGTCATGACAGCCTCTGTGGCAGACACTCTCCAAGAACAAATCATGTCCCTGTCTTTTCCAATTCCTCAAACAGCAGGTGTTTCTCTACCTGCTGTATGAATGAGAAACTACTGAATTCCAACAGATGAAAGACTTTTCGGAGGGGAAATAACCAGTCATAGCACAGAGAGCTTTGAATCCTGTTGTCACGAGCACTTGCAGACGGGTTGGTGCCGTCTGGGGAGCCGATTAATAAAGACAGAGGCAAGACACTGGGTTGGTATTTAGGTTCAGGTTTATCAGTATCAACGTAACACACACAACACCACAGGAAACAAGCTAATCCAAAGACTGCTGCTATGATTGCGAATATCATGGGGTCAAACACTATCACTTGAACCTGGCAAGATGCTAGGTTCATGCCTTAAAGTCCTTTGCTAAGGGTCATCATGGGTATACGACCTGATGGCGCGCTCGGAGGGGGTCTTCCTCCTTGGCTCGGGCTCGGACGTGTCTCGGCTCCTCGATTGGTTTCACTTTCTTGATCCGCCGGCGTATGCCAATTCTCTGGGCTTACGGATGCTCAATCAGCCGTAGGCGGTGATGGATGCTTAGTCTGGTGTAGAAGATGCTGAGTACGAATGTACTGGTTTGGGTCAGTCTCATTTGAGCGATGAGGCATCCGACATGGACTCTAGAGGCAAGTCATGTCGAATGCCCTGGGGTCTTGGAGCTTTGGGTTTTTATACCCTGTCTAAGCCTTGTCAGTGTCATTCGGTCGCGTCTGCTTATTTCTTGGCTACATCATGGGGGATTCCAGGGGAGCTTCACTCTTATCTATTCAGTGCACACATCTTACTTCTACTCTGAGTATGCTTCTAATGTCTACCTGGCCTTCTGGCCTTACATGTTCCTTACACCTGTTTTATGTAGTGAGAAGTTAGATAGCCCTCCAAAAGGATATCTGTGTGCCCACGGGTGCAGGTATAGACATACTCTATTTTAGATTAAAACTATGCAGAAATGACTCTTGCTCACACGAGGGTAACGTGGACTACATTAACATACGTGTATATTTTTTCTTGCAAGTCAAAAAGAATCGCTTGTCATAGAATGCCTTTTCTTGGATAGAATCCACTTGCAATAAATCTGTATATAACTATCACTCAACACAGCAATGTCCAGATGCAGGATTGCAAACAGTAGACAGAAACTTTCTTGGAAAACAAAAAATTAAAGTAACTTTGTTTTATAAGTCTTTTATTTTAAATGCTACATGAAGGCTCTTCTCTCTTAAAGTTATTTCCACTTCAATTCGCAGATAACAGGGTTATTAGTAGCTGTCCAATCTACTTGGTGTCTACCCAGCTGCCTTTCTATCCACCTTGTTGTGTGTCTATCCTTCCCCTTCAGCTGCAAGGTCTTAGGACATTCAGGTAGCCAATCTGGCCTTAAATATGTCTCTAAGGAAATGGTGCTAATTAGTATTGGAATTTACAGCCTTCATTTTATTGACTTGTCCTACTTTCTCCGATAATTAACTAATGAGTAAAGTAATGAGCTATGTTAGTCAGTCCTGCTGTTCAATTAAATGGCAAATCAATTATTGAAAATAGTTTCGGACAGCTGTAATGTTGGCATGATGTGTGCGTATGTGTGTGCATATTTAATGCAAATGTAATTATGTCCTAGATATTACAAAGTCAGCCTATGAGGGTGATTTGACTGAAAAGGTCCTTTCTGATTCTGACTGCGGCACAAACCTGATCGGATATCCAGTGGGATCAAGGCACCTTTTGCCTATGACCTGTGGGCGTTTGTAATTCTTATTTATCGGAGATATCACAGCTTCCTTGGTCTGATGTGAAATCTCTCTCCCAGAGCCATATCCAATGAGTGAGTCGTGAGAAAGACTGCACAGCATAAAATCTAACTTCTTTCTCCTAAAATATACATATATATCCAGGGGACATGATTAAAGCAGAAGGTAGAGCTCTGAGATTTGATTTTTTTTTTCCTTGTAATGTTTGGTTCCCATCTGAGTTTTATCCCTTTAATTGTAGAGGCAAGCTAACCTTCAGTCGGATGATTCTAATTGAAACACAGTACGCAAATATCATTCAATATCATAGAGAAGGAGAACACACACTCACACACTTGCACCCACACACGCACCGGACATTCTCGCTGAGGAGAGCCAAAGCCTGCTTGATTGAAATGTCAGCTTCGATGCTTCTGGAACACAGACTGCATGATTCCACACTTCCCAGCCCAGTCCTCAGCTTTACTGCCACTTCTCGTCCTTCCCAGCTTGTAGATGCCCACTTAGGCAGTATCTGTTACCTGTGTCCCTTCTCCTTACCGTACAGAAAGCAGTTATTGCACTGTGGCTTTTAGCTATGGTGTTCTATAGGTTTTTTTTGGTTGGTTGGTTGTTTTGTTTTAATGAATTAATTAATTTTACTTTTCTTGACCTTATATCAAGCAGATACACTTGACTTGCATAAAGCAGTTTAAGCTACTTTGAAACTACTTTAGCTCACTGTATGGTTTAGGTCATGAGTCTTCAAAGATGTCGTTAACAAAGCTGGCTATTCACTTTCATTTGAAATAGAAGGATTTTGAATCTGAGATTTTTTTTAATCTTCATATCTTTACGACCACCTAAATCATCCATAAAGCTAAATGAAATGATTGTTACCCTATTCCTATGATAAAAATCTACCTATATTGTGATGCTTGGTTTCTTTCTTTTTCCTTCCTTCCTTCCTTTCTTAGATTTATCTATTTATTTTTTGTTTATATGAGTACACCATAGCTGTGTTCAGACACACCAGAAGATGGCATCAGATCACATTAGAGGTGGTTGTGAGCCACCATGTGGTTACTGGGATTTGAACTCAGGACCTCTGGAAGAACAGTCAATGCCCTTAACCACTCAGCCATCTCTCCAACCCAATTCTTGTCTTAGATCTATCTATCTATCTATCTATCTATCTATCTATCTATCTATCTATCTACCTACCTACCTACCATCTACCAGTCTAGATATATTATCTAGGTATCTAAGTATGCATGTATGTATGTATGTACATACATTTGTATGTACGTATGTTTGTATTATCTATCATCTATCTATCATCTATCTATCTATCTATCTATCTATCTATCTATCTATCTGGTAAGACACTGCTTAAGCTACCCTGGTTGGCCTAGAATTCTTTTTGTAGACCAGATTGGCTTCTAACTTGCGGCTATGCTCCCATCTCTAATTCCCAAATGTCAGAATTGGAGTCATTAACCACTATGCCCCGGAAGGTTGTTACTATCTTTTTTCAGAGCAAACTTAAGGGAAAGTTTAGATGGCCAGACTTCTGCTAGAGGATGAAATTTGCACCTCTGAAAATCAAATTCTTTTTTTAAAGGTCAAATTCTGTTTTTAAAATTATTTATTTATCTTATGTATTCTGTAGCTGTATGCTTTACATTGTAGCTATCTTTTTTAAATGGAAAATTATTGTTATTATTATTATTATTATTATTATTATTATTATTATTATTATTAATTATATGTAAGTACACTGTAGCTGTCCTCAGACATACCAGAAGAGGGTGTCAGACCTCATTATGGATGGTTGTGGTTGCTGGGATTTGAACTCAGGACCTCAGGAAGAGCAATCAGTGCTCTTAACCACTGAGCCATCTCTCCAGCCCTCAAATTCTTTTAAAGCATTAAGATATTTTTTCCCTTGGAACTACAGTCTTGAAGTTTAACCTTGTAACATCACCAAGCTCTAAACCTAGGAGCAAGAAAGCAAAGCAAATCTAAGCCAGGCCAGAAAAAGGCAACATGAAGTTTGCATTTCTAAACAGTTTTAATTCTCTGTTTGTGTTCCTGCCTGTAAGGAGACAAGGAACACAAACATTCCCAGATGAAGGAAATTAGAATTTACATATGAATTACATTAGAAATATGAGCTCCATCAAGGAATAATTAGCACTGTCCTGGGTTATGCGAGGGCGAACAAAATTAAATAAGAACAATTTCAAAGACAAGTTTTGTTTTGCCTCTTCAACTAAGCTGGTTTAATCAGTGCTAATGGCTGAAATAAATCCACTCTGTCTAAAGAAATGCACAGCCTGCCATATCGTGTGAAAGGCCATTACTGACTTCGTAAATCATGATGGCAATCAGAGGACATCACTCCCAAGTCCTGGACCTGGCTACTCTGAGCTTAAAGGCAGTGCAAAGGTGGGAAGATCTGATCCAATCAGAACACACTGTAAGGACTGATGCTACAAAAACAGTCAAGGGAGACATAAAAGTCAGCTGGACTCAGAGGATCAGAGGGTTCATATTGTAGATTCCATTTGTTGATGTTGCTGCTGCAATTGTTATTTTATGCTCGTGGAGGACAAAGACTGAAATGTCTCTCCACAACCCAGCCATGCCCCTCAAAAAGCAGAGAAATTAAAATATCAACTCACATCAGCTTGGTGGCATAGATGTGCTTCAGCCACTAAACAGGGCTGTGGTTTATGAGTGCCTCCCCTAATGAGCTAAACTCCAGTGACCATAAAACTGAAATATAATTATGACATTAAAGATGCCTATATTTGAACTTAATTATTAATTAATTTAATGAGAAGAGAGGAGGTTGTAAAATCGCTAATTAAATGGCTCTGTAAAACTGCAGACGGTGGAGGATTTACCAAATGATGAATCCCACAACAGCATTTTTTGCTATATTAATATCCTATTAATATACAGTAAGCCAGGGGTGCTGCCTAGAAAGTGGCCATTAACTCATGCAAGTGTACAGTGGTCCACAATGAAAAACTGTAAATACCAGCAACCTTGAAGGAACATCATCCCCACCTCCCTTGAGAGTAGGTGGGGAATCCGCGCAATGAATTTTGTTGGTCAGAGCATAGCTCACTTGCCAGCAATTGGTGAGACATTTTGGTATCACCCTTAGGTCTTATCATAAAGCAGACAGGGATGTCAGGGGAAACGTGGTTTGAGTTAGTGGGAGGTGTGTGACTAAACTAAATCGAAATAGTCAGCCATTCTGAAAATAAGAAATCTCATACAGCAAACACATGGCAAGGCAGCTCAATGGTGATTACGATTCCTGGAAGTTGGTACACTAGAAAGGCAAATGTAGTTGTATATGCTATCTATCTATCTATCTATCTATCTATCTATCTATCTATCTATCTA